>JAODAL010047436.1:0-29930 GCA_025379985.1 Phyllomedusa bahiana
TACAGTTTTTTGTTTTATGGGGGAAAGGGAACGTAGGTGTCCGGACAACTCAATGCAGACAGATTTTTTAAAAATTTTTCATATCACTCAAAATTTAAGAAATCCTGTTTTTTTTTCCTGTGGGCCCCAAACCCAATAAAAGTGGGGACATTCCTTTCTGAAATCATTTCTCCGAAGTCTCCTCAGCACAGGCAGGATTCCCATCATTCACAGCTCCCTTCCTCTTCACCGACCTCTGCATAGGTGACAGAGCATGCCCACAACACTATCTTATTGAACTCAAAAGGTGATAACAGCAGTTTACCTGATCTCCCACCTCATACTGTAACCTCTAAACAGGTCATGGAGCATGCCCACAGCTTCTCCCATGGAACGCTCTAGTGATGGATACGAAACACCTACTCCCTTCCTGCACAACGGCCTCTTCCCAGATCACCGAGCATGCACAATCACAACATCCCACAACACACTCAGAAGTCAAATAGGTGATGTCACACTTTCCTACAAGTTACCTCTGTGCAGGTCACGGAGCATGCCCACAACACCCTCCATGTTAGTCAATAAGTGTTACAGCTCACGTACTCCCCTATTATAGTAACCTCTGAACAGGACACAGATCATACATACAACACTCTCAAATAGAAGGCAATCGGTGATGGTCACAACTCCCTTCTTTACCGCTGGTGGGCGGCCCCAAGAGAGCAAGCCAGCCCGCCCGCCCCCGCTGGAGGACGGCCCCAAGCCTGCCCGCCCGCCCCCGCTGGAGGGCGGCCCCAAGCCAGCCAGCCCGCCCCCGCTGGAGGGCGGCCCCAAGCCAGCCAGCCAGCCCGCCCCCGCTGGAGGGCGGCCCCAAGCCAGCCAGCCAGCTCGCCCCCCCCCGCTGGAGGGGGGCCCCCAACCAGCCGCCACTCCCCCCCCCCGCGGGAGGGGCCCCAACCGGCCGCCGGCCCCCCCCCCGCTGGGGGGCGGCCCCCCAACCAGCCAGCCAGCTCGCCCGCCCCCCCGGGGAGGGGGGCCCCCAAGCCAGCCAGCCAGACGCCCGCCCCCGGGAGGGGGGCCCCAAAGCCACCCAGCCAGCTCGCCCGCCCCCGCTGGAGGGCCCCCCCAAACCAGTCGCCCCCCCCCCTGGGGGGCGGCCCCAAGCCCCCCCGCCCGCACCCCGGGCGGGCGGCCCCAACCACCCCCCGCCCCCGCGGAGGGGGGGCCCAACCGCCCCCCCCCCCCTGGAGGGCGGCCCCAAGCCCGCCCCCCCCGCTGGAGGGCGGCCCAAGAGCCACCCCCGCCCCCCCCCCCCGCGGGGAGGGGGCCCCAACCCACCAGCCACTTGCCCCCCCCGCTGGGGGGGCCCCAAGAAAGCAACCCAGCCCCCCCCGGGAGGAGACCCCAAGCAAGCCATCAGCCCGCCCGCCCCCCCGGGGGGCGACCCCAAGAAAGCAACCAGCCCCCCGCCTGCTCCGTGGTGGGCCCCAGGCACTCCAACTGACCCGTTAAATAGGAAACCCATAGCTGCTACAAAGCACATCATTGAATGTACAGAATAGGGGCAGCATTTGCAAGGGACAAAAAAAAAATAAAATTATCAGAAAATAAACTAGCTAAAAATCTGCATCAGTATAGTAGTAGATTTTTTTTTTTTGGGTACTTTTCCCTTTAAGGATTCCCCCATACTTCCCCATTGGGGCTGCCATCGTCCCTACAAAAACGTAGGTTTGGGGACCTTTTACTAGGAGGTCAATGCCAGGCTGCTTGTGGCAAAGCAGATTTGCAGAAAAAAAAAATTTTCCAAAAACTGGCAAGAACGACCACAATAATTCCTTGCCCCCACCGGAGAAGCGAAATCAACGTCAAACCCACAATGACTTTAAAAACTCCCCAAAGGGAGGTGCAGGAGAGCAAAAAAGTCACCCACCGCCCCGGGTCAGGTAATTTAAGCCCAAAGAGAAAAGCACAACCTATGAAAAGGAATTTTTTGAATGTTAAAATGTGGCGACGCTGCTCCCCTCCAGGGCATCGGCCAAACCAGGAACGAACATTGAACTTCTACCCACTGAAAGCTGCCGGGAGGGGGAATTCAGGTTTGTCAAAGAAGTTTCGCAACTGAAGAGCCCGTCCCATGCATTTGGACGGGCAGGGGGATGAGCTGAGTGGTGCTGGTAAGGCACCCCCCCGACTCTTACCCCGGGGGTTCCAGCCTTTTACTTCTGGGGGAGATATCAAGGGCTGAGAACCTCTGTGCTTTCCTTGTTGACCGCCCAGCTGACAGTATAGGGCGCACGTCAAACCCAAGGGCCGAATCTGGCCCAACACATTCTGAGGCCCACGAGTGCTTAGACACAGCGAGCAGGGACGGACAAGGTCCGGCTCTCCACTGTCCTCGGAGAACACAGTGCAGGGCAGAAGTGCCAGGGAGAGGGCGCCATCTTGGATTCGGAGCTCCAGCTCGTACCCCACACCTGTCTGACAACCCAACCCAGGCACCTGAGACGCCTTCCTCTAGCACTTGGAGGGCAACCATAATGCTGTTGTGGCTTTTGGTGGGTTCCGTCTCACAGATCAAAAGAAAAATTCCTAAAACAATAATCTTTAATAGATATGCTTTAAAATAATTATTTTAAAAAAAAAAGGGCCCTTACACATATACCCACTATAAAAATATGCAACTTATTTTTAAAAGTACCCAGTGTATATCATACTAGAACAAAAGAAGTGGACATTGTCAGCTAATCACGCAAAAAAGACATTGTACCAAAGCCTTTAGCAGGGAAAAGGGCCCCCTATAAGGGGAAAAAATGTGTCAAAAACCCGGTTCAAAAAGCCCTTGTCACAGTAGACTCCTTTGCCCCTTTGGACCATAATAATTAATAAAAAGCTTATGCTATCACTATATAGTCCTATCCAGATAGACATCCCCCCCGGAAAAGGGACGACCCCCCCTCGGCGACTCCCCCTAACTAAAAAAACAGTAACATCAAAAGAAACAGACAAAATCCCGACCTTTTCCCCCCGGATAGGGTTCATCAGGGGATAATAATTATAATCGTGATGAGAATGAGGGCCAAGTGAGGGCTATGAGGCCTTTTGGCCTTTTGGTGGGTTCCACATGTGGCGTTGGAACAAATGGAAACGTTAGCTAATAACCCAGAAAAGGGCAAGGGGAAAAAAAAAATAAAAAATCACCACCCATACCAGGTCCTTTTTTGTGCTCTATCCTGTAAAAATCACTAAAGGGCGACCACCCATTAAAATGAATGCTTTCAGATACCCCCACAGCTAATGGCGTCCGTCATGTAGCAGATCCGTTTTCACAGAACAGAAAACTGCACAAGATGTAAAAATCAGACCTGAATCTCCCCGGCATTTTTTGGGCAGAGAAAAAAAAAAAAAAAAAAAAAAAAGCTAGAAAACGAGCATGGATTTTTTTGATCTCTTGATGCCGCCTTCCCATAAAATTTTTGTGGTGTATATATCCTTGATCTTACCCATCATAAAATCTTAACTGAAAAAATCCTGAAAGCTGCACACTAAAAAAACCACACAAAATACACAAGTGAAAGGCCATGTTCAACTTATTTTGGCCCGGGGGCCGTTCCCCCCTTTTATTGGGTTATCACTGCAGACTGTGCACTGCAATTACGGTTATCCATAGCTCATGGGGTATGTTCATACGATCTACTGAAAGCGCGTAAGTAAAATCGTGCGTTTCGGGGAGTGGTAATCGCGTACTCCCGCGGTTGGGGGGGGGGTCGGGCAGCGCGTCGCCCCCTTTTACATTCATTACTTGACATTCATTTAAATCCCCCGTGGGGACAATACGATCGTACGAGGGGGGAGAGGGGGGTTTTAATCCATAGTTCTCTATAAAACTCCCGAAATTTTTTTTGGCGCGATCTCGCCCGTATTAGAGCGCAAATATGAGCAAATGCAAAACTGAATATACTTTTGTGTGAACATACCCCTAGAAGTAGGGATTATCCCTTTCCTCCCCCCCGCACGTACAATACGATTATTATACCCACGGGAGATAACGACAGTTACTTATTCGTAGGTTTTTAGGGCCCCTTGAATTACAGGCGAGCTCCCGAAAACCGGGATGCAGCGTGTACTGAAAACGCACCGAAATACACTGGTGAACATACCCAAAGCAACGGGGGGAAACCCAAAAAAAAACCAAAAAAAGAGCCCGGACACCTCCCTGCAACGAGTAGGCGGGAGCTTGTGTCAGAAGTTCAGGGTGTAAAGTGCATCGTCAATCAATCAGCACAACCTCAGGAAAATGATGTGCAGGGTTTAACCTATGCAAAAGTTCATGGCCACAAAGGGCTATTTTCACACGATTATTTGCAGGACTTAATACGGCTGTGAGGGAGTGGGGGGGGGTTGGGGGGGGGCAGGGAGGGGCGGGGGGGGCCGGCCCCATAGATTTTAATTACCACGGCAATATACCCGGTAAATTCACGTCACTTATCTCCCCCCCCGGATTCTCTGAGAGGAGACTTAATCCATTGTTCTCTTAAACTGGGGGATTACCGAAAGACTAGGACGTATTCCACCGAATGCGCAAATTTCCGGGACGTAATTACGGTGAAATCCGTCCCATTTTAAGCCCGGGGAAATGGCCTAAAAGTGAAGGCAATGCGGCAAGAGCCCCTGTGCCCCCCTATCTTTCCCGCCGGTTTTGCCTTACCAATGATACGCGCTGACGGGACGCAAGAGCAACCGCCTTCCCCAGTCTGCACCTCAGTGTATACAATGGGAAAGGAGCCCCTGCAGTGGGGGCCCCCTCCCCCTCTGAAACCCCGGTGTAACAATTGGACAGGTGAACCCCTGGCAGTGGGCCTTCCCCCGTCGCACCTCAGGGCCCCGTTGCAGTGTATACAATGGGCACAGGTGACCCCTGGCAGTGGCTGCCTCTCCCCAGTCTGCACCTCGGTGTATACAATGGGCACAGGTGACCCCTGGCATTGGCCGCCTCTCCCCAGTCGCCCTTTGGGGGCCCCCTTGTAGTGTTAACAATGGGCCCCAGCCCCCTGGGGCGGCCCCTTCCCCCATTCTGCACCTCGGGTTTTTAAAAAAGGCACAGCAGCCCCCTGGCAGCGGCCGCCTCTCCCCAGTCTGCACCTCAGGGCCCCGTTGCAGTGTATACAATGGGCACAGGTGACCCCCCGGCGTGGCCCCTCTCCCATCGCACCTCGGGTTTTAACAATGGGCACAGGAGCCCCCTGGCAGCGGCCGCCTCTCCCCAGTCTGCACCTCGGTGTATACAATGGGCACAGGTGCCCCCTGGCAGCGGCCGCCTCTCCCCAGTCTGCACCTCAGTGTATACAATGGGCACAGGGTTTACCCCCCGGGAAACGGCCGGGTCTCCCCATCTGCACCTCCGGTTTTTACAATGGCACAGGGGGACCCCCGGCGTGGCCCCCCCCTCCCCCCCCCAGTCCTGCAAACCCCTTCCCGGGGTATAAAATGGGCAAAAGGAGCCCCCCTGGGCCAAATGGGCCCCCTCTCCCCATTTCCCGCACCTCCGTGTATACAATGGGGACAGGGAAACCCCCTGGCAGTGGCCCCCCTCTCCCTAAATCGCACCTTTGGTTAAAACAATGGGCACAGGAGCCCCCTGGCCCGCGGCGCCCTTTTCCCCCTTTCCCGCACCCAGGGCCCCCCTTGCAAATGTATAAAAATGGGCACAAGGGGACCCCTTTGGGAGCGGCCGCCTCTCCCCATCCCGCCCCCCGGTGGGATACAAAGGGCCCCAAGTGACCCCTGGCAGTTTCCGCCTCTTCCCCCCTCTGCACCTCATGTACACAATTTGGGGAAAGGGGACCCCTGGGAGCGGCTGCCCTCTTTCCCCCCTTTTTGCACCTCAGGGCCCCGTTCATTTTATACAAAAGGGAACAGGTGAAAACCCCCGGGAGCGGGCCCACCCTCTCCCCGTTTTGGCCAAACCCCGGTGTAAAACAATGGGCAAGGTGGGCCCCCCTGGTAGCGGGCCAAACCCCTCCCCAGGGCCCGCACCCTTTTGGGATACAATGGGCACGGTGACCCCCGGCCAAACGGCCCCCCCTCCCCCAGTTTGCAAAACCCCAGGGCCCCTTTTTAGTGTTACAATGGGGGAAAAGGGGCCCCCTGGCAGGGGGCCGCCTCTCCCCAAATTGTTTCACCTTTGGGGCCCCGTTTCAGGGGTAAACAATGGGGACAGGAGCCCCCTGGCGCGGCTGCCCCCTTTCCCCCTTCTGCCCCAGGGCCCCTTTTCCCCGTGTAAAACAATGGGCCCCCAGGTGACCCCTGGGGAGTGGCCACCTCCCCCATCCTGCACCCCAGTGTTTAAAAAATGGGCACAGGGCCCCTTGGGGCGGGCCCCCCTCTCCCCATTCCGCACCTCGGTGTTTAAAGGGCACAGTTAACCCCCCCGGCAGCGGCGGGCCCCTTCCCCCGTCCCGCACCTCAGGGCCCCGTTGCAGTGTATACAATGGGCACAGGAGCCCCCTGGCAGCGGCCCCCCCTTCCCCAGTCCCGCCCTCAAAGGCCCCCCTTGCAGGATACAAAGGGGAACCCGGTACCCCTGGCAAAGGCTCGGGGGCCCCCGGGGGACCAGGGGGCCCTCATTCCCTTACGGAGTCAGGGGCAGCGTCTAAAAGCAAGCAACAAAAGGGCCCTTTACATTCAACCCTTTCCCGTCCCGCAAGGGGGCAAAACGGTCGCCGCTCCAGCCGAAAACCCCACCGGGGGGCAGGGGGCCAAGCAGCACCTTCCCGGAGGGCTTCATGTTACAAGGCTGCACAGAACGCTGACACAAGGACATTTAAGTTTTTACTTCAAAAAACCGTTCCCATCCCACAGAGAGCGAACGACGGCCACAGAACGAGGCGCCGTCCCCTGCCCCAATGCGGGACGGGTGGGGGGCCCCGGTTTCCCGCCCGGGTTTTGGGATGGGAGGGGGGTGGTTCTATCATATCCCAAAAGAAAGCTCCAGAAGTCCGTAAAGAAAAACCAAACCTATATGGAAAAAGAAAAAAGGCAACAGAGTCCCAGCAGGACGGATACATAGTGTCCATTCTCTCGCCACAATGTATCACTTCTGTCCATGGGAGGATATCTGATTTACATTCAGTCCCTTCGGGGGTCCCCCTTGGGAACCCCATAAAAAGCCGGCCCTCAGATACCCGGGGCCTTTGCATTCTCCCCATTCCCTTTTTTAAGGCCAGGGCCAAGTGCATTGGGGATAAATTGGGGAAATTTCCCCTGGCATTTAATGGGGAAGAAGGGGCTGTGCATTTTCTTTCCCCATTCACGGAAGGGCCCACTGGTACCCTGAGCCTCAAAGGGGCTGTGGCAAAGGGGGCCAAACTCCCCCCAGGTAAAAAAGTATCCCAGGACTCCGCATTTTTGAGGGGGGGTCTCGTTTTAATTTTCCCCTGGGCCTTTGCTCCAGCGCTGGTTGTCCCGCGCCGACCAGGACGTCACTGCTGCAGGCACCCATTGGCTACAGCGGTCACATGACTAATTCCACCACCGTTCAGAGCTGTAATAGGAGGGAGGTGGCCCGGGTGGGCCCAAACATGCCTGCAAAACAGAGACGAGATGGGGGGAACCAGCCCCTGGAAAAAATCAGGGAGGGGGAGGAGGGGGAAGGAAAGAAGATTAAAGGTTACTACTTTAAAGGGAACCCGGGCATTGTGCGGCCCGCGGGGCCCTAAACCAGCCTCTAACCCCAAACGCTGACCTTTTAATTTTCCCAACAAAAAAAACGCAACTCCGAACACAGCACAGGCGGCGTGAGCGTGTCATCACACTGCCTGCAAAAGAAAAAAACGACAGAACAAAAGGGGGGCAAGGAAAAAGGGGAAGGGAAAGGGTCAATTTTTTAAATTAAACCCCTCATTTTAACTCCTTTGGGGCCCTCAACCTATTCACTGAGGACCTCTACCTTTTTAAAATACCCCCGGGGGCCCACCCACCGGTGGACCCCATAACCTACAACCTTTTCCCACTAGAGGACCTATAAACCCACGTACCCCACCCACTAAGGACCAAAACCTACGAAACCACCCACTAAAGGGGGCCTATAACCTACGTTTCCTAAACCCCCAAAGGGCCAAAAACCCACGTACCTACCCACCCAGGGGAAACCCATGACCTACCCACTGGGGAAACCCAGAACCTAAAGAAACCCACCCACTAGGGGGACCTAGAACCTAAATTTCCTACCCCTAGGGGACCTATAAAACCCAAATTTCCTTCCTACTAGAGGACCTATAACCTACGTACCTTCCTACTAGAGGACCTATAAACTACGTACCTACCCACTAGGGGACCTATGACCTACCCACTAGGGGACCTAGAACCTACGTACCTACCCACTAGGGGACCTAGAACCTACGTACCTACCCACTAGGGGACCTAGAACCTACGTACCTACCTACTAGGGGACCTATAACCTACGTACCTACCTACTAGGGGACCTATAACCTACCTACCTACTAGGGGACCTATAAACTACGTACCTACCTACTAGGGGACCTATAACCTATGTACCTACCTACTAGGGGACCTATAACCTATGTACCTACCTACTAGGGGAAATATAACCTTTATACCTACCTACTGTGGGACATACAACTTACTGGGGCACCCTATTGCCTATACTGGGGGGACATATAACTTACTGCGTTGTGAAGTCGCTAACAGTCAAGCTGGTTAACGCTTCAAGTCCATTGATAAGAGCTTCGCAATCCACTCCGGGGTCTATAGTATGTAGGTATTGGGTAGAACAGAGTTAATATTAGTCTGACCCTCTAAAATCATACCAATTTCTCATGTGGCCCCATGGGAAAATTACCCACCCCTGTACTAAGGGTATGGTCACACGGCATATTATGGTACGTACTGTACGTGCCGCAATACGTAGGGTGTTTTACGTCGGGCGTACTTCTAAAGCGCATGGGGGCACGAAGCCCAATTATCTCCATTACCACCCAGCGTTCAATGTGTGTCAGGGGAGGCCGAGGTAAGTTACTGCACTCTATGAGAGCTACAATTACCGTAGTTACATGCCATATTCCGGGGCGTACTGCAGCACAATTTGACCCCGAAATATGGCCTAAAAGACTCCATGTGAACATACCATAATACTACTATCCCCGATACCGCTACCATCACCATTGCGCAGCAGCACCTTTATATTGCATTTTTTAATAACCTAAACTAGACAACCCCTTTGACAAAAAAAAAAAAAAGTATAAAATCCTCTGACCAGATCATTGTAACCGAATGCACCAAAGCCACCAATCTTATCAACCAGAAACACCGGCCGGGCACAGGAAGGAAGCCTCAGCACCCTGCATGGAGATAGAGGCTCCCGCTGCCTACAGACGGGCACAGACCGGGCCTCTAATCCCCTCTCATGGATGGATAGAATTTCTGGAGGACGTTTTATCCATCACCCACTCTCCTCAGGAGCATCAGTTCTGCAGGTTTAGGGCGCATCCTCACAGCACTGAGCAATGACCAGTTGGATTATTGGACCGGTATTTGCTCCGTTTTGGAGCCGTGCACTCGGCTGCAGGGGGATGGCTTTTGTCGGATTCAAGTCCTTCCCCTTCGCATTGACCTTGTCGTGATCCTGAAGAATGAACATTTTCAATGTTTTTTTTTTTTTGGACCGCCGGCGGAAAATCCGTGCAGTGGGGACTGCTGCATGGATTTTCCATAGAGGTCCGTGATAAAGTTTGACAGCTGGTTTATTGATGGCTTTCAAGTCCGAAACACCGTCCGAAACACCGTCCGAAAAACAGTCCGAAAAACAGTCCGAAAAACAGTCCGAAAAACAGTCCGAAAAACAGTCCGAAAAACAGTCCGAAAAACAGTCCGAAAAACAGTCCGAAAAACAGTCCGAAAAACAGTCCGAAAAACAGTCCGAAAAACCTGCCATAGGGACAAGCCAGGGGTTTTTGTCCTCAGTCACAGATAATTGTCTGAATACAATGCAAAAAAAATATTTTAACAGATTCGGGGCAAAAAAGGCCTTCTTTCGGACTATGTTTGCTTTTCAGCTGCAAACCCTGTGTCCGGGCTCCGCTGCAATACCCGCCCGAGCACCTTTGTTGCATCATTGGATACCTGTGACGAAACGCCGGGTGATCGACCCTTCAGTAACGCAGGGAACGCGCTGAGCGCTCACAATCAACTACGTACATACATGGAAAGGAGTCGCCATATAGTCACCACCCTACTATGCTTAGAAGAGTACAATTGGGAAACACAGTAAACAGAGTCTACACTCGCCCTACAGACCCCGATGACCATTTTCAAAAGTATCCCGATAGATACCAGAGACGTAGCCCCAAAATATGATGTGAATGGGGACATAATCCTCCAGGAGGAATGAAAGAGAGGAACTCCGCACATCTGAACAGACCCTTCGGTAGAAACCGTTGGCTTTCCTGGAAGGTTTTATTGCAAAAATATGGTTAGACATCTTATTTTGAAGCGTAATTGCATGCGTATTTCACTGCGTATTGCGCTTAATATGTGCAAAACGCGCTCCGCAATTACGGCAATTCATAGCTCTCAGGCAGCTATGGATAACGCATCGTCCCACACGTACGACATGATGGGATTGTATGCGTGAGAGGAGGGGCGGGGGGGGGGGGGGGGGGGGGAGGGGAGAATTGACGTCATTTGTTAGCAGCGAATACGCCCCACTGACCATGCACGTCTATGGGTCCGGCGCCCGGACAGCCCCCCGTGCTTTGGAATTGCGCGTGGTTCCAAAACACACACCGTATTGCTCCGTGTACTATACGCGCCACAGTTAGCCGTATGAACATGCCCCTAGAGTCACCGGTGCTAACCACAGTGCCGCCACCTGTGTGCTGGAATTTAGACTGAGATGTTATCAAACAGGGTGCACCAATTTGCTTTTTGTGCAGGGCTACTGTCAGGCGTTTCAGGGCTATTAACTCTGCGGCTCCTTCCACTTATAGTCGCCCTTGAAGAAAGATCTAGGAACAACAAGAGCTGCGGAGACGAGACCCTGGAGCGGTTCCTGGAGGCCGCGCTCGCTCCACCACCGGGGGCTAAAAGCTGGATATCGACGTCTCCTTCCCCCTGAAGCAATTATCGCTGCAATATCACCAGTCCCAGTCCTAAAAGCCAGATGGGAATTGCAAGGCC
This sequence comes from Phyllomedusa bahiana, assembly GCA_025379985.1. Taxonomy (NCBI): domain Eukaryota; kingdom Metazoa; phylum Chordata; class Amphibia; order Anura; family Hylidae; genus Phyllomedusa; species Phyllomedusa bahiana. The sequence goes on from JAODAL010047436.1 coordinate 11,173, forward strand.
AGTAACGGAGCCCCGTCAGCAGGTTTCAGGCTTCCTCCCCGGCAGCCCATTACCTCCTACACTAATATCTCCTCGCCTGGAGGAGGAGGAGCGTGGGATCCCATCCATACAATCCATGACTGTGCACAGTGCACAGCTATAAAAGAGTGGAGTCAAAGAAAGCAACCTCCGCTGCACACACTCAACAAGTAGTCTGTGTAAGGGTCTGCTCACAGTGCACTGCGGCACGCACCGTACGCGTCATAGTACAGCAAGTATTTTTAGAAGTATGCAATGCTCACTCTCGTTATCAATGGCACGTAAGCGCCGCAAAGTACTGACCTGTCACTTATCTCCCCCGACACACAATACGAGCGCAATGTACGCTAGGGGAGACGGACGTACTTCATAGCGCACTATGAGAGCGAGGAATTACCATGATTTCAGGGTGTATGTCGGGCGTACTGAAGCGCAAATACATATCAAAATGCGCCCCGCAACTACGCCGTGTGCACAGACCCTAGGGGTCTCTTCACACAGACTATCTGTATGTTAAAGGGGTTTTGCCAAGAAGTGAGTTCCTTACCTCTTATCTGGTAAGGAGAAAATATAAACAAAGCATGCTGAGTCATGAACGCCGCAGGGGTGAAAGGGAGGGGGTGAGCAGAGAGCGAGGAAGCGTCTCTAAAATTTACTCAAATAATAAAATTACAACTAGTGGATTCTCTATACAGCAGACAACCTCATACACTGCACTTTCTCCCCAGCCCTTTGCAAGCTCCTTCATATTCCCTGCCATCAGATAAGAAGTGCAAACAGGCAAGCACGGCCAGATCAGCTCCTGGTCATGTCTAATATAAACTGTCAGGAAACTAAGAGCATGTAAGTCAGGCTGTAGCTCTCACAGGCTTCACTTTTTGTGATCACATATTTAGAAAAGTGATTAAATACCCATTTTGGAGGATCCCACGTCAATATAACAGTGGCAAAACCCCTTTAAGTGTCCAAATCCTGCACACCGAGCTGCTCTATGACTGGGGAGGAAGCGACTGGGAAGCCTCCCCGCTCCTGCGCTTCATTCACGAGCAGCCGCTAGATGGCCGCCAGTCCGCACATGGAAGCTGCAGCACATGCAGAGCGTCTGGCTGAGATGTAACTGGGACCCAGCAGAACACATTGTGTCAGCTGCCCGCAGCACAGAGCGCGGTCCCATCGGGACGGAAGTCTATGGAGCCTCTACTCGCTGACACCGGTCGCCGACCGACAAAGGCTACAGGAGAATTTTCCATCATTTAAAGGGAATGTGTCATAAAAAAAAATGACTTAATTGTTTAACTCACATTTTTATGTTAAACACATTTTTTAGGAATTTTTGGTTATGTTTTTTTAATTTTCCAGATCACTTTCAATATTTTTTTAATAATTCTTAAAGGGGTTGTCTAACTACATTGATTCCTCTCACCTCAGTCCTGTTTTCTTGGTTTCATTTTGAATTCAGGGGCGTGTTTACTGGCTTCTACTGGGCTGCAGTAGAAGCCAGGTCTGTAACTATAGCAACCAGTGCTGGCAGCCTATCAGAGAGATCAAACAGGTCTGTAGCTATAGTGACCTGAGTAGCTGATGCAGCACATACAAGAGGGGAAATCTAGGAATAGATAGGACACTGTTAATAAACATATATTGCACAATGTCTTGTTTTTGCAAGATCTTTAACATAAAAAGCAATCCTTGTAGTGAGACAACCCCTTTAAGTCCTGCACTTTCCACTTTGGCCACTAGGCCTAATTGTCTGACACTTCCTGCTCTGTAGAGGGAGATTTTCAGTGTCTGCTCAATATCAGTAAAAGCAGGGTCAAACTGAAAGGAGACACCATTGTGTAGATAACACAGAATCCACCAATCACAATAGAGAGGTCACAGCTCCCCCTTCCCTCCTTTCACAGTAAAAACTCTCCTATAGACGTCTATGGGACAGAATCTGTCTTAAGAATCCTATGGGCATGAAGCTGCTGTAAAGCATCTCTCTGACTGCTGTTACAGCAGTGCAAGCAAGAATGTCTTCCCCACAATCATATAGACGGCCGAATAGAGAAATCTACAATCAGGAAATAAAAACGACTGAGAGGAAAAGAATATGGAGCAGGGGCTTGATTTAATAAGTAAAAAAAATAAATAAAAAATAGCGACAGATTCCCTTCAAAGAATATTCCGGCTTAAGCATAGAAAATGCTGCGCTCCTTCCACGGGAGAGTAATTACCCCTCAGCAGTGGGGGGCCGCCTTGTCTGTCACCCAATTACCTGCAGGGGGTGAACAGTCGTCCAGGGGGCTGGTCGCTTCCATTATTGTCGCCATTGGCTGCACCCCTGACAGATGGCACAAAAAACCCGGCGCCCCTTTCATGGGTGATGATTGCCCAAATGTGTCAATGTCGGGTTATTGCGCAGAACGTCCTCGAACCTTAAAAAGTTGTAGAAAAGTTGTATTTAACCGGTGAAGTTTTACACAAGTCCTTGTTTTCAGTAACTCTGCTTGCTTTACTGCTGCCTTTCAGCAGATCAGACTGTAAAGCGACGAGCCGGGAAACCAGTCAGTCCAACAATCAGAACACAGTTTTTACTAGAATTAAAGGGGTCGTCTCACTACAGGGATTGCTGCTTTTTATGTTAAAAATCTTGCAAAAGCAAGTCACTTTGTAATGTGTCCATTAACAGTGTCCTACCTATTACTAGATATCCCCTCTTGTATGGGCTGCATCAGCTCCTCAGGTCGCTATAGCTACAGACCTGTTCTATCTCCTGATAGGCTGCAAGCACTGGTTGCTATAGCTACAGACCTGTTCTATCTCTCCTGATAGGCTGCCAGTGCTGGTTGCTATAGCTGCAATCCTGTTCGATCTCCTGATAGGCTGCCAGCGCTGGTTGCTATAGCTACAGACCTGTCTTCTACTGCAGCCTAGTAGAAGCCAGTAAACACGCCCCTAAAACCAAGAACTGAAACCAAGAAAACAGGACGAATCAGTGTAGCGAGACAACCCCTTTTAATGAAGGATTCCATTCACTGACTGCAAACACATTTGGAAAACCAGGAAATGATAGAGAAAAAAAAAAAAAAAGATTGGAGAACTCTCCGTAGAACAGAATGAAGCGCTCAGCAAACCCACGATGTGGGTGATCACTGCTGCACCCGTCATAGGGGCTCTGCTTCCTATGAGCACTGACCGGTCACCGCACCTGGCGAGGTCTAAGGCAGGGGTCGGCTCTGCAGCTGTTGGGAAACTACATCTCCCATCATGTCCACGGATATAGATTATATAAATGCATGATGGGAGTTGTAGTTCCCCAACAGCTGCAGACCTGCAGTCTACAAGCCTCCTCGTAAGCCCTTGTCTGCAGGATCTACAACGTCTGCCAGGAGCGGCTGATGAGCTCACCCTCGTAGGATCCGCTCTCCCCGTCATCTGTAGCGAGCAGCCACTGGGGTGACTAACAATGCAGGAATTCTCCAGGATTCGGTCACGCTGCAAAGCAGGATGAAGGGCTGAGATGTAAGATTTAAATTACAAACGCGCCAAACGCGGCGCAGCTCTGCCCTGTAACAGGTTGTTCTCATCCTGCGGTTTCACGGAGCCTTCTCGTCACAGTGTCCGCCTCCCGCGCCCAGGCGGCAAACTCTTCTACAGCAGTAACAATGCAGCTCCGTTATTCCTATCCAAGCCAATGCGAGAGATATTGGCAATGGAGGGATTTTAACAGCAGGGAACAAGACTACAGAGCTCTAAAGGGTTAACGTTTATCAGTAAACAAGCTCCTGTGCCGCTTCCTCATTAAGAAACCCCTGTGTATAACACTGGGGCAGGAGAGGCCGCAGGCCAATTTTCCTTTGAACACAAAACTCCCTGAAGCACTGAACCCCCTTTGTGATGGTCGTTACCCTCCCTGATCAATGAAGCTTTTCGTCTGTACCTCAGACCAGATCACAAACTTCACTTGCGTTTCTCCCAGGGCTGTGGAGTCGGAGTCGTAATAAAATGGACCAACTCCCAAAATATATAATAAGTTGGTCCAGTTAGTTCGATGCCAAGAGCAAGAGGAATTGGGTCCGGCCGGTGCTGCTGCTCCCATATCTTCAGCCTCATCACATGAGGAGTGTAATTGATGACATGGAGCAGGCAAAGCGCTGCCCAGGGAAAAAGATTCTGCTCCCAGGATAAACAGTTTCAGCACAAATGTTTCACCTGTTTTCAAAGTAGAAGAGTTAAACCCATTCTCAAAACTGACTGTGGCTGAGGCAATTCCTTTATAACCCCGACATTGTTAGAGATGTTGCCCCTGGGTCACCGTTTTGCCCCCAAGTTATGTAGAGAGGCCGTTCTCTACCCTGGAAATAATGAGTTCAGATGTGAGGTCATGTATGCAGGATTGATGGAGGCATACTATTTCTCAGAACAAATTCAGAGACTCCACAAATGTTCCTGCAGGGTTTTGCATATTTACTATTTTTTGTGTTCTAAAATCATGTCCAATAAATATATTTTACACTGACAAGCAAAATGGTAACAATGTTTTGAACTTGTGACTTTCAGGCTACATATCTCACCATCCACTACAGCTTTGTACATGAGGCTACTGTCATTTTATAACAGTCATTTTTAAAATATTTTATGCATCAATGTGATTTGCAAGTATTTAGCATCTGCTTAGTTCTGCAGATTCTTTCCTGTAACTGCATTGTTACCGTTTAGCTCCTAAAAATCAAAATGTTAATTTGTATTATTTTGTTAGAATTTGGGAAATCCACCTTTGGTTTTCAATACTTTCTGAATCCGATTCAAGCATATCTTGACCAAAATCTGATCCCAGGTCTCTTCTACACATTCCTAATGTTGGTGCGGACTGGACTTGGATACAAATACAGCTTTTTCTTCACCTCTCCCCACAAGTGTTCAAAGATCAAAACATTGTTACCCTTTTGCTTTCCAGTGTCGTTTCTACCTAAATAGCTTGATTATTGTTTCATAATTAGGTGATAAACAGCCTGATGTTACCATTTTACTACAGTAATGTTATTACTTAAACAAGCGCCGTGTATGAGGGAGTCGGAGGTTTGGGAAACTGAGGAGTCGGGGCTTTGGCTTGCCGACTCTACAGCCCTGGTTTCTCCAAGGAAAGTCTAGCTGTCATGGCCCCCCGGGGAGTGGTTACGCGGTTTATTCGAAATCCGCATTTATAATGTTCCAGTCAGATACTTAACTGTATTGTGTTCTGACGACACTTCCAAAGTAGTGACCTGTCCATTCTGGACCCGTTTTATATGTAAAGTCATAAGGAAGCAATGGGGCGCGTTTTTGGAGGCTACATTATGTATGTAGGTATGGATTTGGACGCACCTAAGATCATCATTGGGTTCAAGTTTTCATAGGTGTATATAAAAGAAAACCTAGTGAAATACACATTTCGAAAACTTATCCGAACATGCATCAAATATGTATCTAGATATGTACTAAGGACGCGGTTTTGGATGCAGATTTCGGACTGATTTCAATTAGTCAATTTACGTATTGAAAAACAGTCAAACGCCACATGAGCCCGACCTGAAAGGAGGAACACTCAAAAAGACAAAGCCCTGCGCGTCCTCCCCGAGTCACCACTCCTCTCCCTGCAGGGTCACACAACCGCGGCACCTGTCACCTGAACAATGACCGTCCACTGCTACAGTAGGGATCACCGGGAGCGAGCGTCCAGGGAGTACGCCTCTATTTGTCATCATGCCCCGACAGACGAGCCTGCGTTCCGGAGTCAGAACACCCCTCTAAGCAAAGTTTCTTACAAAAGTTAGCATCCATTTAAACAAATAAGTTTGTCCTCTTATGTCCTCTTCTGCATGAATGGAGTGGAGTCACATTATTATGACCAGCAGCTGATAAACTACCAGGTCCTTATGGCCATCTAGCTACTGTCTCTGCTGCACAACGATGGTTGGCCAAGGAATCCGGAGCCGACTGCACCCACAGCTGCTGGAGGAGCCATAGAGCAAACACCACCATCCAGGGGCCCCACATGCTGACTGCACCCACAGCTGCTGGAGGAGCCATAGAGCCAACACCACCATCCAGGGGCCCCACATGCTGACTGCACCCACAGCTGCTGGAGGGGCCATAGAGCCAACACCACCATCTAGGGGCCCCACATGCTGACTCCACCCACACTTCTGGAGGGTCCAAACAGCCAAAACCACAATCCAGGGACCCACATGCTGACTGCACCACAGCTGCTGGAGGAGGCCATAGAGCCAACACCACCATCCAGGGGCCCACATGCTGACTGCACCCTCAGCTGTGGAGGGTCCATAGAGCCAACACCACCATCCAGGGCCCCACATGCTGACTGCACCCACAGCTGCTGGAGGGTCCATAGAGCCAACACCACCATCCAGGGGCCCCATATGCTGACTGCACCCACAGCTGCTGGGGGTCCGTAGAGCCAACACCACCATCCAGGGTCCCACATGCTGACTGCAACCAACAGCTGCGGGAGGGGCCAAAGAGCCAACACCACCATCCCAGGGGCCCCACATGCTGACTGAACCCACAGGGGCCCAAAATAGAGCCAACACCACCATCCAGGGCCCCACATGCTGACTGCACCCACAGCTGCTGGAGGGGCCATAGAGCAACAACCACCATCCAGGGGCCCCACATGCTGACTGCACCCACAGCTGCTGGAGGGCCATAGAGCCAACCCCAAACCATCCATGGGCCCACATGCTGACTGCCCCCACAGCTGCTGGAAGACCATAGAGCCAACACCCCACCCAGGGGCCCCACATGCTGACTGCACCATAGCTGCTGGGGGACAAAGAGCCAACACCACCATCCAGGGCCCCACATGCTGACTGCACCACACAGCTGTGGAGGAGCCATAGAGCCAATACCAACACCAGGAGCCCCACATGCTGACTGCACCACCAGCGCTGGAGGTCCATAGAGCCAACATACCAACCATCCAGGGGCCCCACATGCTGCTGCACCACAGCTGCTGGAGGAGCCAGAGAGTAAACTCCACCATCCAGGACCTGCCCACATGCTAACTGCACCCACAGCTGCTGGAGGAGCCAAAGAGCCAACACGACCATCCAGGGGCCCAACATGCTGATTGCACCCACAGCTGCTGGAGAGCCCAAAGAGCCAACACCCACATCCAGGGGCCCCACTTTGCTGACTGCACCCACAGCTGCTGGAGGAGCCAGAGAGTAAACACCACCATCCAGGGGCCCCACACAGGCTCGATTGGGGTCTGGGGAATTAGGGGCCAAGATTGTACTGGGAAATCTTGGTCCTGTTCTTCCAACCAATGTTGGACATTTCTAGCCGAGAGACATGTCGCATTTTCTTGCTGCAAGATCCCATCCACCTCTGGTAAGCAACCCTCAAACAGCAAAAGTAGGAACTGGTCATAATAATATGACTCGGCTGTGTTATAATAATAATCTTTATTTCTATAGCGCCAACATATTCCGCAGCACTTTACAAATTCAAGGGTAGAACGTACAGACATTACACCTTAAAAGTACTTACAGATAGAACACAAGGTGTGAGGGCCCTGCTCCCCAAATCTTACAATCTATTCGGGTGTTATGGGTGAAACATACTGTAAGAAGTGCCAAGTTTAACAATGGGCCGGCCATGTTTCATAAAGAAGGGGTGGTTTTACATGAAAAATGGATGAACCTGCCACCAGACTGTACATCTATATACAATAAGTGCCTGTGAGGGCCCAAGTGCAGGAGTGAAGATGTGTGTGATGCAGTAAGGGATCTTGGTGGGCCAAAGACTGAGATGATGTTTTCTCAGGGCCCTCTTAAAACTGTGAGGGTTGTGAATGTGCCTGATCGCCCGCGGCTACCTATTCCCAGAGAACCTGTGGGCAAGCACGTGAGAAATCTTTGTAGCGGAATTGGGAGGTTCGGATGAGTGAGGAGTGTAACCCTGATAGCAAGCAGCAGAGCGGAGAGAGCTGTAGGGGGTAGACAGATGAGGAAGATATAAGGGGGGTGCAGCGCTGTGGAAAGCTTTATGGGCTAGTGATGAGTTTATATTGAATCCTGGTACTGGAAGGGCAACCAGTGCAAGTGACTGACACAGGGTAGAGTCATCAGAATAGCGGCTGAGAGAAAGATACAAAACTGGCTGCAGCATTCAGACAGAGTGGAGAGGGGATGAGTTTTGCAGAGAGGGAGACCGATAAAGGCAAGGAGTTACAGTAGTCAAGACGAGAAAGGAGATAAGATCAGTAATGAGAGTTTGAGTTGTTTCCCAGTGAGAAATGACGAATTTGGGAGATATTCCTTGAGGTGCAGGTGACCAGGAGCGGGCAAGGGATTTGGATAAATGGGGAGAAGGACAGATCAGAATCAATAAAAACCCCTAACAGCGGGCCTGCTGCCTAGGAGAAATGGTGGACCAACATACAGGAAAACATGAATAGCAGCAGGGGGGGGTTGGTTAGTAGAAGGCGGAAAGACAAGAAGTTCAGTCTTAGTTGAGATTTTAGTTTTCAGATGAGAGATGACATCAGATGTCAGAGACTAGCGGACAGACAGTCACTGGTGTTTTGTAGCAAATGGCTGGATTAGATGTCACGGGAGGAGGTGTAAATTGGGTGTCATCCGCATAGAGATGGTACTGGACAGCCAAATCTGCTGATGGTTTTTTTTTTGTCCAATGGGGTCTGTGTACAATGAAAAGAGGAGTAGACCTAGAACTGATTCCCCTGAGAGAACCCCGACAGCAAGAGGAAGAGGAGAAGGAGGTAGAACCTGAAAAATTGAGACATCTGAATGAGCGTCAGCAGATGTAGACGAGAACCAAGCGAGAGCGGTGATCCTGTGAGCCAATGGTGCTGAGCCTAAGGAGAGAGAGATGGTGATCAACAGTGTCAAATGCTGCAGAAGATCCAAAGAAGCCAGCAAGGAGAAGTTACCCGAGATTTTTGGCTGTAGGTGGTCCATTGAGACTTTAACTAAGCAGTTTCCATGGAGTGTAAGTGTGGAAACCGATTGCAGAGGGTAAGAAGAGAGTTTAGCAGAGATATAGCGGATTAGGCGAGAGTAGACCAAGCGTTCCAGGAGTTTAGAGATGAAGTCGGTTAGAGACTCGGTCGGTAGTTGGCGGCGGCGCAGGACGGGTCCAGAGAGGGCTTTTTTAGTAAGGGGGTTATGATGGCGTGTTTGAAGGAAGATGGAAAGATCCCAGTGTAGAGAGAGAGGTTACAGATAGCAGTAAGGTGAGAAGGACAGGCTGAGAAATAGACTGGACGAGGTGGGAATGGAAGAGGGTCAGAGAGCAGGTGTTGGGACGAGCATACAGGGAGAAGCCTGGACACTTCTTCCTCTGTCGTCGGTCAAGGGCTGGAAGAGCAGATTAGAGGACGTCGGTAGGGGATGGGATGGGTATTACTTGGGACTGAAGATGTTTTGCCGGATATTTTAATTTTGTCTTTGAAGTGATGTGGCCAGTCTTTCAGCTCAGAGGTCAGTGACCGGAGCCTGAGCTTGGGCCTGAGGAGGGAGTGAGGTGTCAGACGTATTGGTTTTTGTGTAGTGTGGAGATGGAGGGAGGTGAAATATTTGTATGTGCGCAGTGAAGGGCAGTGTGGTAAGTGCTGATACATGAATTTGTAAGTGGAGAAAGTCGCAGGTACTTTGACTTTCACCACCGCCGCTCAGCACACCTGACATCGCTGAGAAAATGAGTCCTGAGGAGGTGTGTGCCAAGGGCTGCGGGTGTCGAACTCCTGGTGGTGCGGTGTTGAGTGGGCCAACATGTCCAGGGTGGTTTGCGAGAAGTTTCATTGTAATGTTTGACAGCCTGGCTGGACAGGATAGGGAGAGAATTGGGGGGCAGTAAGGACTGTATGTGGTCTTGAGTTCTGAGTATTAATGGAGCGGAATATTTCGGACTTGTATGAGCAGGTTTGTCCAGAGAAGTGCTAGAATTAGTGGATAATGAAGGAGATAAGGTTGTGGTCAGAGAGAGCAATAAGGAGAATTAGTGAAATTAGAAAATTGAGGAAAGATGACAGAAGACCAGATCCAGAGAGTTCCCATCTAGAGGGTTATTATTTTTTTTTTTTATTTGGGGAGAGTCCGTTAAACTGCGAGAGGCCTAGAGAAGAAAATAGGTTTAGTGAAAGAAACTGTGGGCAAAAGAAGACATGGGGGGTCATCAATGGGGATGTTGAAATCACCTATGATGAGGTGGCATTTCAGGAGAGAGGTAGTGTGGAGCCAGGCGGCAAATGATCCAGAAACTGGCGGGTGAGACCGGGGGGTCTGTATACAACTTCGACTCTGATTGAAAATGGCTGAAAGTGTCTGAGGGTGTGGACCTCAAAGATGGGAACAAGTGAGGGAGGGTACATGTGGGAATGACCTGGTAGGTGCATAGCAAGTGTAGAGAGAAGTAACCGACTCCTCCACCCGGCCTGTACTCAGGTCTGGGGGTGTTGGTGAAGTGTAGGCCGCTAAAGGAGAGTGGCAGCAAGGGTAAGCGTGTCAGATGGCTGGAGCCATGTTTTCTGTGAGGCGCCAGCAGGTTTGAGGAGTTGGAGAGAAACAAGATCATGAACACAGTGAGTTTTGTTGCAGACGGATCGGCGTTCCATAGGAGCACACTTAAAAGCAGAAAAAGACGTACAGCGAACCAACAAGCAGTTATCAGTTTCTATGGAGGGCCCAAAAGGAAGGAGGATGGGGATGACATAAAGGAGGGTGGGCCGCGGTTAGGAGAGATGTCCCCTGCAGCAAGAAGTAGGAAGAATGGAAAAGAGACAGCAGATGGTTCAATGATGAATAATGAGCGCCGTTTGTGCAGTAATTAATGTGAGAAGCTGTATGGTTTGGGTGTTGAAAAGGGAAAAAAGCGTGTGGGATAAGTACATAGTGAGGGAAGGAAGCCGATATGGATAAAATTGTCCAGAGGGCAAGATATGGTGGAAAATAGGAGGGCAGATGGCATGCAAATGGTAGATAGTAATAGCAAGCATGGTAACTAAGGAGACTATGCGACGAATTGCAGCTATCTTACAAAAAGCGAGAGTCCCAGCTCACTTCTGGATATTTCTGACGATTGTCCACTTGTAATAGTCCACTTATAAATATGGCACGTGAGATCTGGCCCTCAGACCTCGGCCAAAGACCGGAACAGCTCTTGCAACTCATACTCAACTATGATGATTTTTCATTTGAGCATTAGGGCATTCATGTGTCGTAAAAGGAGTGAAGCTACAAATGGCTCTGCACAGAGCAGACACTTCAAAGGGACTATCTGGGATTCATGGCTACACAAATAAACCCAGGATCAATTATGGAAGACAGAGCTGGGCCAGAATATCTAGACAAAAACGTACCCTTTAAACTAGGCAGAGACAATTAGACAGACTCTGCTGATCTCGGACCTGTTATACGCTTTGATCTCCCCATAAAACAGTTACAGGGCAGATTTTCGTAGAACTGTGTCGCTCCTCTGTTATTCCTCCTGCAAATATGACTAAATGGACAACTGGGTGATCTCATTTCAACCTCAAATGGATTTGCCCCTCAGACAAAGGAGCTCGCAAATCTAAACGCTCCAAACGCAAAGTATCCGCTAAAACTGACCCGTTGGCAGAGGTGACTGCTCGTGGTTTCACATCCTGTATAAATCCTGACCTGGGTCTACAGAACTAAACCTACATCTCCATAGATGCAATGACACCTTGCTGAGTTTCAGGACGGAGTGTTTTCATCCAAAAAAGGGGCTTCTCACCATAAAAAGGAATTTTTCCATCAATGTTTTTCAAAGCAGCGGGGTAAAAATCTCGGGGCCTTTAGAAACCCCGAGGGGGCCTGAGGTGGGGGAAAGTTTTTTCTGATGTCAGTGGGGGGCCCCCATTTCCCCCTTCCCATCAAACTGGGGAAAAAGGGGGCCCCCCCCATGTGCGCCATTGGGTGGAATCTCCCAAACCCCGTGCATTTCATTTCAAACACCACGCCCTGCCCGAGGGCCCTTTTAGCACAACAAAATAATGGTTGCGGGAGTATGGAGGCGAAAACAGGGATGGAGGGGGAAAAGCAGGGGTGGAGGTTTAACGCAGGGGTGGATTGCACCCCCGACCCCTGGTGAGTGGAGGATCCATCCAGCATATGGGCAGTCTCTATACAGCGGTGGAGCAGTGCGCGGTCCGGAGCGGGGGGACCCCGCCTTTCCCGCTGTCGGGTTGGGGGATTAAGGATTTAACTGTTTAGAACCCCGCGGGGGGAGCGCCCGGTTGGGGGGCACGGGCCTCCCCAGTGGCCCGCTCCAAATGCTAAAATTTTTAGAAATTTTTTTCCTGGGGGATCCAAACAGAAAACCATCCCAAAAAGGAGGGGGAGGTTCAGCAAATTTTTCCCCTATGCTGCTCTCATGTTAATCAGCTTCGCTTTTTCCCGGGGCCCAGAGGAGAAAAGAAAGGGCCCCTTTCAAATGCACAGGGGGGGCCCCCTTAAAACCCGCCCCACGGGGGGCCCCCTATTCCCCGAAACCCCACTTTAAGAGGGATAAAAAAGGGGTCCCCCGCCTTTTTTACCACACCCCAAAAATGGCGCACCCTTTTCTAACCCCAAAAACATCTTTACCCATTAGAAAGGGGCCCGCTCAGAAAGCGGTGGCTTTGGGTGGAAAATTTGAGGCCAAGGGTTTTTTGATGTGGAGCCCCGTCCCTTTTTTGTTGCAAGGTTTACTGTAAGGGTATGTTCACAGGTTATTTCGGGGGGTTTTTTGCGGAAGTAATTTGGGCTGCAAAAACGCCCGAAATAACGAACAATTAGATTAGCATTGATTCCCTTTTTTAAAAAAAAACGCCTGTCAAAACCCCAGGGGGTATGTCCCCAACCGTATTTTTGCCATGTAAATTTCGAATTTTTGTAACAAATTTTGTCCTCAAACACTTATTTAGGGGCATTTTTGCCGGGCGTAAAATCCCCCCTAATAAAGAATGGGGGTAATTAAAGTCCCCCAAAAAAACGTCCCGAATTATGTTTCAAATACGCCACGAAATAAGACGGGGGAAAAATTAAACCTAAGTTAGCAAAATTTAACGGCCCGGCCCCCTTTAAAATGCTCCAGGACGAGCCACCAATTTTTCCAAAGGGGCAGGGCCCTGACCCCTGTTTGGGACCTACCGAGAGCTAGAGAGGGGGCCAAAAAAAAGCCCTTTGGGCCATACTGACCCCCCCAAAAGAGTCTGGGGGTCACCCGGAAAAAACCCAACCAGCCGCCAGGGCCTACAACCCCATCCTGTAAAATGGATCATTACAGGTTAAACCAAAGGGGAATCCGAGTCAAAAAAAGAGATTTAAAAAGTGAGAGTTTCAACAACGCTCCCAACCCCCCTGCAGAAGGGAAAGAAAACAGCACATTTCCCCAGCCGAGGGGGAACAAGGAAAACCCAAAAGACAAACCCCAGCCGAGAGGAACAACGAAAACCCACAGCACATCCACAGCAGAGAGGAACACGGCAATCCTCCAGCACATCCACGGCAGAGAGGAACAAGGCAATCCTCCAGCACATCCACGGCAGAGAGGAACGAGGAAAACCCACAGCACATCCACAGCCGAGAGGAACGAGGAAAACCCACAGCACATCCACAGCCGAGAGGAACGAGGAAAACCCACAGCACATCCACAGCCGAGAGGAACGAGGAAAACCCACAGCACATCCACAGCCGAGAGGAACGAGGAAAACCCACAGCACATCCACAGCCGAGAGGAACAAGGCAAACCCACAGCCCCACCCCCCAGCAGAGGGGGAACAAGGGGAAACCTCCAGCACATTCCCCGGCAGAGAGGAACAAAAGGGAATTTCCCCCAGCAAATCCCCCAAAAGAGGAAAGAGGAAAACCCACATCACATCCACAGCCGAGGGGAAAGGGAAAAACCCACGCACAAACCCCAGCCGAGAGGAAAAGGGAAAACCCACAGAAAATCCACAGCCGAGAAGGGGGAAAGAGGAAAACCCACAGAAACTTTCCCCAGTCCCAAGGAACCCAAAGGGAAAAACCCCCAGCAAAACCCACAGCCGAGAGGGAAAAAGGAAAAACCCACAGCACTTTCCCCAGCAAAAGAGGAACAAGGAAAACCCTGCAGCACATCCACAGCCGAGAGGAACAAGGCAATCCTGCAGCACATCCACAGCCGAGAGGAACAAGGCAATCCTGCCCGCACTTTCCCCAGCCCAGAGGGAACCCAAAGGGAATCCTGCAGCACATCCACAGCCGAGAGGAACAAGGCAATCCTCCAGCACATCCACAGCAGAGAGGACCAAGGGGAAAAAAACCCGCCCCATCCACCCGCAGAGAGGAAAGAGGCAATCCCCCACACATCCACAGCCGGAGGAAGAGGAAATCTTACCCACATCCACAGCCGAGAGGAAACGAGGAAATCTACAGACAACCACAAGCCAGAGGTAAAGAGGGAAAAACCACATCACAAACCAGCCGAGGGAAAAAAGGGGAATCCTCCAGAAATCCCCAAACCGAGGGGGGGGAAAAAGGCGATCCTCCAGCACATCCCCAGCCGAGGGGGAAACCCAAAGGCGATCCCTTTAGCAAATCCACAGCCGAGGGAACAAGGCGATCCTCCAGCACATCCACAGCCGAGGGGAACAAGGCGATCCTCCAGCACATCCACAGCCGAGGGGAACAAGGCGATCCTCCAGCACATCCCACCGAGGGAACAGCGTTCCCCCAGCACATCCCCAGCCAGGGGAACAAGGCGATCCCCCAGCCCCATCCCAGCCAGGGGAACAAGGCGATCCTCCAGCACATCCACAGCAGAGAGGACCAAGGCGATCCTCCAGCAAATCCCAAACCGAGAGGCCAAGGCGATTCCCCCAGCACATACCAAACCGAGAGGAACCCAAAGGGAAACCTCCAACATCCCCAGCCAGAGGACCAAGGCAATCCCCAGCAATCCACAGCCCCAAGGACCAAGGCAATCCCCGCAAAATCCACACCCAAGGGGGAAACCCAAGGGAATTCCCCCAGCACATCCCCAGGGCCCAGAGGACCAAGGCAATCCTCCAGCACATCCACAAACCGAGAGGGCCAAGGGGAATCCTCCAGCACATCCCCGCCCAGAGGACCAAGGGGAATCCCCCAGCCAAACCAAAAAGCCCGAGAAAAGGAAATTCCCCAAAAAAAACGGGGGGCCCCCAAAAAAAACCCAAAACCACGCCGGGGAGGGGCCAAGGGGAAACCCCCCCAGCACATTTTCCCCCCGCGAAAAGGGCCAAGGCAATCCTCCAGCACATTTCCCCGGGGCCGGGGGGGGAGGGGCCAAAAAAGGGAAATTTTCCCCAAAGGGGCCCCAACCCAAAACCACAGCCCAGAGGGGCCAAAAAGGGGGGGGGGGCCCCCCAAAACCTTTTTCCAAAGGGGCCCCCCATTTCCCCCCAAAAGGGGCCAGGGGGGGGGGAAAAAACCAAAGGGGGGCCCAAAAATTTTTTTCCAAAAACCGGGCCCCCAAACCCCAAAAAAAAGGCCCCGGGGGGGGGGGAGGACCAAGGGGAATTTCCCCCAGCACATCCCCCAAAAACCGGGGGGGGGGGGAGGGGGGGGGGGGCCCCAAAAAGGGGGGGAAAAATTAAACAACCAACCCCCCTTTCCCCAAACCCCAGGGGACCCCCGGGAAAACCTTTTCCAGCACATCCAAAGCCCAGGGGGGCCAAAAGGGAATTTCCCCCAGCCACATTCCCCAAAAGCCAGGGGGGGAAAACCCAAGGGGGAATTTCCTTCCCAAGGGGACCAAAACCCCCCAGCCGAGAAGGGGGCCAAGGCAAAACCCCCCCCAAACCCCCCATTTCCCCCCAATCCGGGGGGGGGACCAAGGGGGAAAAACCTCCAGCCAAAATTTAAAAAAGCCCCAAAAGGGGGCCAAAGGGGCCCCAAACCCCCCCCAACAAAAACCCCCAAACCGAAAGGGGACCCCCAAAGGCCCAAAAACCCTCCCAAACCCCAATCCACCAAAACCCAGGGGGGGACCAAGGCCAAACCCCAGCCCCATTTTCCCCCCAGGGCCCAGGGGGAAAAAGGCAATTTCTCCAAAAACCCCATCCAAAAAGCCCAGAGGAACAAAAGGAAAAAACCCCCCAAAAACATTTTCCCCCAGCCCAGAAGGGGAAAAAGGGAAAAACCCCCCCCACAACCACCCCCGCCCGGGGGGAGGAAAAAAAAGGAAAACCCCAAAGGCCCCCATCCCCCCACAAGAGAGGGGGAACCCAAAGGGAAAAAACCCCAAAACCATTCCCCCAAAACCGAGGGGGGGACCCGGGGGAATCCTCCCACCCCATCCCAAAAGCCCAGAGGACCAAAGGGGGAAAAACCCAAAAAAACACATTTCCAAAAGGCCGGGGGAGGAAAAAAAAAGGAAAAAAAAACCCCCGGGAAAATCCACAAAAACCGGAAAAGGGAAAAAAGGGAAAAAACCCCACAGCCCCATTCCCCCAAGCAAGGGGGGAAACAAGGAAAAAACCCACAAAAACTTTCCCCCCACCGAGAGGGGGCCAAGGGGGAAAAACCCTTTTCCGGGAACCCCTTTCCCCCCAGCCGAGAGGACCAAGGAAAAAAACCCCCGGGACATTTCCCCAGGGGCCGGGGGGGGGAAAAAAGGAAAAAAACCCAACCCAAAACCCCATTCCCCAAAACCGGGGGAACAAAAGGGAATTCCTTTCCCCGCACAAAACCACCAAACCGAGGGGGGGAACAAAAAAAAAACCCCCCCCAGCCCCATCCCCCAGGCCGAAGGAAAAAAAGGGGGAAAAACCCCCAGCAACCCTTTCCAAAAGCCGGGAGGGGAAAAAGGGGGAAAAAACCCCCAACCAAGCAAAAAAACCAATTTCCCACACCCCACCGGGGGGGGAAAAAAAAAAACAAAAAAAGGCCCAAAAAAACCCCCAAAAAACCCCCCCCCCCCCCCGCCCCCCCAGAGGGCCCCCAAAAAAAAACCCCCCCCAAGGGGACAAAAAACCCCCCAGAGGGAAAAAGGAAAAACCCACCCGCACCCCCCAGCAAGAGGGGAAAAAAAGGGGGGATCCTCCAGGCCCCCATTTCCCCCACGGAAAAGGGAAAAAAAAGGGGGATTTTCCCCAAGCAAAAACCCCCCACCGAAGGAGGGGAAAAAAGGGGATCCCTTTAAGGGACATTCCACCAAACCGAGGGGGAAAAAAAGGGGGAAAAACCCTTCCAAACCCCATTTTCCCCCGGAGAGGGGGGGGGGCCAAAAGGGGAGAAAAACCCTTTTCCCGCCATCCAAAGGGCAGGAAAAGGGGGCCAAAGGGGGAAACCCTTTCCCGCCCAAAAAACCACAAAACCGAGAGGGGCCCAAAGGGGCCCCAACCCCCCCCCAGGGGACCTTCCCCCCCAGCCGAAGGGAAAAAAGGGGGGAAAAACCCTTCCCCCGGGGAAAAATTCCCAAAAAGGGCCCAGAGGGGGGGCCAAGGGCCCCAAAAATCCCCGCCCCATCCACAGGGGGAAGGGGAAAGGGGCAACCCCACCAAAACCCCCCCACCAGGGCGAGAGGGGGGGGAAGGGCAAACCCCCCCAAGGCCCCATTTTCCCCAGCCCCAGAGGGGGGCCAAGGGGGAAAAAACCCTTTTCCAAACAAAAATCCCACAGCCGAGGGAAACAAGGCGATTTCCTCCAAACCCATCCCACCGGGGGGGAAAAAAGGAAAAAAAAAGGCGTTTCCCCCCCAGGCCCCCATACCCCAGCCGAAAAGGGGGGAAAAGAGGGAACCAACCAAACCAAAAATTCCAAACCAGAGGGGGAAAGGGGAAAAAACCTTCCCCCGGCCCCCCACCATACAGCCGCCCGGTGCAAAGGGAGCCCCGTGGGGGAAGGGAGCCGCCCCCAAAACCAACGCCAAAGGCCCCGTTGGGGGAAACAAACCCCAGCCGGTGCAGAGCGTGGGGGGATGCCGGCCCCCCCCCGGGGGGAGCCCCAGGGGCAGGGTTTGGGGGGGGGGGGCCCCCGGCCCCCCAGGGCCAGCGCCCGAAACAATGGGGAGGGGGAAAAGGCCCCCAGGGGCCCAACGCCCGAAGGGGTTGGGGGAAACAAAAACCGCCCCCTGCCAAGGGGAGCCAGCGCAGAGGGGAGGGGGGGAGGGAGCCCAAACCTTTCAGCAGCCAGGGGCAAAAAAGCAGTGGGGGGGGGCCCCCACCATGCAAACAAGCCAGCGCAAGGGGGGGCAAATGGGGGGGGCATCCCAAACCCTTGGGAGGGGACCAGGGGGCCAAAAGCAAAATGGGGGGAGCAAAACCCCCATGGAAGGGGGGGGGCCAAACCAAAAAGCAGTGGGGGGGCAAAACCAAACCCTTTCAGGGCCCAAGGAGCGCAAAAAAGGGAAAATGGGGGGAAAACACCCCCCATGCAGCAAAAAGGGCCCCGCAAGGGGGCAGTGGGGAAACAAAACCCCCCATGCCCGGGGCCAGGGGCCCGAGGGGAGGGGGGGGGAGGGGAGCCACCATTTTTTCCAGCCAAGGGCCCAAAACCCAAAAAAGGCCCGTGGGGGGGGGAAGGCCCCCCATTTCAAGGGAAAAACCAAACGCCAGAGCTTGGGGGGGCAGCCACCCCTTTTCCCGCAAAAAAGCCGGGAGAGGGGAGTGGGGGGCAGGGGCCACCCCTTTTCAAGGCCCAACCCCCGCCAAAAGGGGATTGGGGGAGGGGAAGGGCCCCCCAATTTCAGGCAAACCAAACGGCCCC
>JAODAL010047437.1:0-29929 GCA_025379985.1 Phyllomedusa bahiana
AAAGGAGGGGGTATTGTGCTGGGAAAAAAGACAGACACAAGCAGGTCCCTCTTTAGAGCAGCGGGGAAAAGGTGAGTACTGGTGTTTTCTATGTTTTAATGCCAACCTGAAACCCTGCCTTTACCTGCCTATAGGGGACATTTATCTGCCTATAGGGGACATTTACCTTCCTATACCTGCCTATGGGGGACATTTACCTGCCTATACCTGCCTATAGGGAAAAATTTACCTGCCTATACTGTCTATGGGAATATTTACCTGCCTTTACCTGTCTATGGGGGACATTTAGCTGCCTATACCTGCCTAATGAGGGACATTTACCTGCCTATGGGGGACATTTACCTGTCTATACCTGCCTATGGGGGACATTTACCCGCCTGTACCTGCCTATGGGGGGAATTTACCTACCTATAACTGCCTATGGGGAACATTTACCTGCCTATAGGGGACATTTTCCTGCCTAACCAGGACATTTAGCTGCCTATATTGTCTATGGGGGAATATACCTGAGTATGGGGGACATTTACCTACCTATAACTGCCTATGGGGTACATTTGCCTGTCTATATGGGACAAAGGTGCCTATGGAGGCATTTACCTGCATATACCTGCCTATGGGGAACATTTAGATGCCTGTACCTGCCTATGGGGTTCTATACTACCTATGGGGGACATTTACCCGCCTATACCTGCCTATGGGGGGCATTTACCCGCCTATCCTGCCTATGGAGGACATTTACCCACTTATACAGGACATTTACCTGCCTATACTGTCTACAGGGGGGCATTTAAATGCCTAAACCTGCCTATGGGGGACATTTACCTGCCTATGGGGGACATTTACCTGCCTATACATGCCTATAAGGGACATATACATGCCTATAGGGGACATGTACATACCTATAACGGCCTATGGGGACCATTTATCTGCCTATCAGGGACATTTATCTGCCTATACCTGCCTATGGGGGACATTTACCTGCCTATAGCTGCCTATGGGGAACATTTACATACCTATAACTGCCTATGGGGAACATTTATCTGCCTATACAGGCCATTTAGATGCCTATATTGTCTATGGGGCATTTACCTGAGTATAGGGGACATTTACCTACTGTACCTATAACTGCCTATGAGGACATTTTCCCGCCTATTGGGGACATATACCTGCCTATGGGGAACTATTCTGCCTATAGGGGACATATAATTGCTTGTGGTGGACATATACTGCCTATGGGTGACCTATACCTGCCCATGGGGGACCTATACCTGCCTATACTGACTTTGAGGGACCCATCACTGCCTATACTGACTGTAAGGGACCTATGTCTGCCTACTCTACAGACTACGGGGGACCTATACCTTCCTATCCTACAAACTATGGGAGACCTATGTCTGCCTACCATACAGAATAATATGGGGGGATGTATACCTGTCTACAGACTATGGGGGACATTTACCTGCTTACAGAATATGGGGAGGACATATACCTGAATACAGACTGTGGGCCTTATGTACCTATAACCTACTGGGGTGACATATATACCTACCTACGCTATTTTATAGGTCTTTATAGGAACAATGGTTGACTCCTCGTCCCCAACAGCAGGCATCCGAATTTTCTATCATAGGAAAGCGGGTCACCAAGTTTTTCTATATGGATCCCCATTACGGATATATAAACCTCCAGTAGGTAGGTAGGTATATAAGTGTTGGAAAAATAAGAATTCTAAAATATTTGTGTGGTTAATTCTGCAGGAATGAGTCATGGCTGGGAGAAGATGTATGATAGTCTGGGCCAGATGGAGACGAATAAGGAAAGTGAAGGACTCAGATCAAATGCAGGCAAATTACTGCTGTAACAAGTAGAATCTAGAACAGGTTCATAGATTCAGGTGCATTCTACACTACTATTATGCGCAATTAAATTGGCATCTGGGCGACAAAAATCATATATGTCGGCCATAATCTGCAGAGCCTGTGTACCTTATACTTTACCGTCACTATATAGTGGTAAGATTCAGTCTTCACTATATGGTCACTGTAGGGTGGTAGTATAGAGTTTGTGTACATTGGTATCTACCACTATATGGTCACTGTATGGTGGAAATACTGGTTGTAGTGTAACGGTCAGGGACAGTTTGCTAGCATCTCTCAGCTCTTCTGGGTGCTGAACAGGCTATCTAACATCCAAGAAAAGCTTGGTGATGGCAAACCCTTCAATTAGCTTTCTTCCAGAGCCGTTACACAGTAGTTGGGTGTAGTGGGTGTGGCATTTTGTGAAAGGGCATGACTTGTTATAAAGAGGGAGTGGTCTATACAATTTTTTGCAGACGGCGTGCGTCCCTCTTTCACTCCCAAAATTTCTAGTCACCTTAACTTAGAACACAGAACTCCAGTGTTTGATATTGATTGTTTATTTCATTTTAAACTCTGAAGCTACAAATGTACCAAATAGATATTTTAGAAATATACTGCATTTACACAATGCATACATAGACATAATTTCATAAATATACATAGTCATTTGCATTGTATTGTGCTACACATTTGAATAGAAAGCCAATAGTCAGTAACAGAGATGCATGAGCATTAACAAATAATAGTTAATACAACTGTTGTAGGGGAGCATCCTGATGTAGGCAGCGTGAAGATGCCACTTGGAGCTTCCTGCACCAGACCTTAGATAATTCATCACGGAGGAGAGTGTCCTGCATTACAACGCTTGTACCTCAACTGGAGGAGGTATTTACTTGGTGGGGGAGTCATGAGAGGCAAGTTTTATTATTTTTTTCAGCTCTGTCTAATTACCTAGCTATCTACCTACCTAATGGAATGAGGGCTTACCAATCTACTTAATAGGTGGCCTACTAACCTTTCTACCTAACTGTGTCTATCTTCCTATTAAGAGGGATCTTCCCTGCTTATCTGCCTAAATAATTTGGTGAGACCTAACTGCCTGTCTAATTTAGGGGCTACCTACAATATAGGGGGGGTTTACATACTATCATATAAAGGGCTCTACCAGCTATTTGGAGATTCAAAGGTAGACTACAACTGGAGGCACAAAAGTGGGCCTTATTACAATATGAGGCACTGTCACTATTTAGGAGGTACTATTACTATGTAGGCCACCAGAGGATCACTATTACCATTTGGATCACTGCAGATGGAGAGTTTGTATAGATGTGGGGAACTGAGAGAGAAAGTGATGGAAAAGTGACGAGTCTAAGATGTTTGTGTTACAAGTCTAGAGATAAGTCATGGACAAAAGTCATCATAGTGGACTAGGTCAGATAGAGAGGAATAAAAGGAACCTGACTCCAATCAGAGAAAGTGTAACCTGTGGGTCACTGGATGTAACTGTAATGTAATCACTTGTCTGCAGAGCAACTGTTTATAAAGGTATCTACTACTGCCCATCACACATTCAGAAATCTCCGCTCCCTAAACACTCAGAAACTCAGACACTATACAGTCCTCACTGTCCCCAATCTCCTCTGTCTCCTGTCCTGATCTGACTGTCAAACATTACAATGAATGTCTTTCAACCACCTGGGACATATTGGCACCACTCACACACCGCACCACCAGAGTCAGACGCTGGCAGCCTTGACACATGCCTCAGACTCGATTTCTGCAGCGATGTTCCAGGTGTACTGAGTTTCTGTGGAGAAAGTCAAGGCTACCTGCAGACTTTCTCCACTACAAACTCATGCTCAGGACTTACACACTGCCCTTCACTACACCAAACGAGATTATTTCACCTTGGTCATCTCAACATTACACAACAACCCACAACAATTCCCAAATAACATTCATCCTGTGTCTCCCCTTACATCCTCTAGTCTGCTCTCAACCCTTGACCTGATGACAGAGGAAGGAGTATCCAGGCTTCTCTTGTCTACCCGCCCCACCACCTGCTCTAGTGACCCTATTCTCTCTCACCTATCCAATCTATTTCTCCAGCTGTCATCTCTCACCTAACTAGAATGTTCACCCTCTCTCTCCACTGGGATCTTTCCATCTTCATTTAAAAATGCTGCTATAACCCCTTTACTAAAAAAGACCACTCTGGATCCATCCATCTACTCTCGCCTAACCTGTTACCTCTCTGCTAACTCTCTTCTTGACCTTCTGCAATCCGGTTTCCACACTTTGCACTCTATAGAAACTATGAAACCAAAGCAAAACTGAGAGTCGAGGATATATAAAAATTTACTTTTATTGCTTACAAAACATAGGATCCACAGATTGTGTATCTTGTTGGTTAAGGTACATTGATGACGTGCTGTTTTTATGGCACGGCACTATGTCCCAACTTAAGGACTTTATGGGGAGTCTCAAAAATAATGAAATGAACATTAAACTTACCTACAGGGCTGATATAAAACAAATTGACTTCCTGGATATTTCTGTTTGCATTGATGAAGGGAATACGTTACAGATGGATGTCTATCATAAAAATACACCCGTCAATTTCCTTCTACATGCATCCTTATTCCATAACCCGGCCACTATAAAAGCTATCCCGACAGGGCAGTTTTTGTGTATGCGCCGTATTTGTTCACATAACCTTAATTTTGAGGCCCAAGCTGCAGACCTAAAAGAACGGTTTTCTGAACGTGGTTATAGTAAAAGATCAATGAAACAGGCATATTTTAGGGCTAAAAAGACCCCAAGGAATCAACTTTTACAATCAAAACAATTGTATGACAAACAAAGGACCAACAATGGGGATATTCAAACCAGGTTCATTACTACCTATAACCAACAATGGGCGAATATCCGTTAAAAATTTTCTTGGTAGGCATTGGAACATACTCAAAACTGATCCCCTGCTTGCGAAAGAGATCTCTGATTATCCCCTCATGACAGCTCGTAGGGCACCTAATTTAAGAGACAAATTAGTATCAAGCCACTATGTGGTCGAGAAACTTAATCCTTTCTCTACTAGGGGCCCTAAAAGTGGATTTTTCCCATGTGGGAATTGTGTTGCGTGCTGTAACATGATCCGCATGATCCTACATTACGTGCAGCACGAAAAATGTTATTTATATGGCACAGTGCCCTTGTCAGAAAAACTACATTGGGATTACATCAAGAGAATTGAAAATACGCATTCGAGAGCATGTCCGTGACATTTCAGCAGCAAGCGAATGTGAGGATGTGTCGCAACTGAAAACCTTACCTAGACACTTTCTGAAACATCATGGGTGTAACCCGAAAGGACTTAAAGCCTGCGGGATCGATATTGTACATCTCGGGATTAGAGGGGGTAATATTATGAAGGCACTACAACAACGGGAGACTAAATGGATTATCACTCTCAATACCTTGTCTCCCAGTGGCCTCAATGAGAAACTTGATTTTTCCCCATATTTGTAGCATCTTTGATGTGATATATTTATATATTTCTTATCAAATTATGGATATTAGTCCCCTCCTTTTTCTGTCGTCTTGATTACCAATGTATTTCTCTCCAATACTTTTTCCCTTTGAATATAGAATATATATTGTTGTTTTTATACTGTTTTTTATTTCTATCTGTAATTATTTTTCTTTATGCTTTTGCTTTAGTGGCTTAGTTGATCATCCTTCTATCTCTGCGAAAGAATATCTGGACCGTTGATCTCCATTATTTATATTATTGATCATTGCTGTGGTTATTATTATACAATCTCTAGATGTTATGTGACAATGTGTTTATAATATTGTTATACTACTGTTTCCCATGTTACAACAATTGTCCCTAAGCATCATAGTGTCTAGACCTGGGCCAATAACTGGGAGACATCACCTTGTTGGTTAGATCTGAGTGCAGCAGATTACCTGTGTCTTCTCTAACTTTGCCGTCTGCTTGCGGGATTGTGCGCATGCGCGGTGCGGACGGTGCGGCGCCCGCTTGACTCCGCCGATTCTTACGTGTGGCGCGCATGTCCGGAAGTGTGGTACCCCGGGCATGCGCGTCATGACGGCTTCGCCGGAAGTGGGGCAGTGGCGCGGCCGTCTCCGAGCATTGCGCATGCGCCACTCCATATCCCTCATTGGCGGCGCTTTTCACTTTAGACTATATAAACTGTTGGGAATCACTAGTCACTATCCCCCTGAGGAAGCGTCCCTTGACGCGAAACGTACGTTGGGGTGGGTGTTGGATCGGGTGAACTGCCGGTAAGAAATATTGTTACTTTGCTGTGCAATACTTTATGCTTCCCTTGGTTGTTTGGCATTAATGTTTAACTTTGCATTTACTTATGGGCCTTTCCACTATCCTTGGGAATGTTATTTATTGCCTATAACTAGACTCTTACTATGGCAACAAGCTGTACATCTTTCTTGCCTGTATGTTCACCCTATCCACCCATATCTTTCTTGGACTCTTATGGACACACACTGATTTACATGACTGTTTTTAATGTTTTGTAAACAATAAAAGTAAATTTTTATATACCCTTGACTCTCAGTTTTGCTTTGGTTTCATATGTTATATTGAGAGGGGTGCACTATGTGGTGGGTTCAGTATTCTTCTGAACTATCTATACCTGAAAGGTCTGGATTATCTTGGTGTAGACTCTATAGAAACTGCTCAAGCTAAATCCTCAAACAACCCCCTCACAGCTAAATCTCAGGGCAACTACTCGTTGCTGCTTCTTCTGGATCTCTCTACAGCGTTTGACACTATTGATCACCATTTTCTCCTCAGCATGCTCCGTGCCATTGGCATCAAGGACACTGCTCTCTCTTGGTTTTCATCCAACTTCTCTGATCGCTCCTTCAGTGTCTCATTTTCAGGTTCTACTTCTTCTCCTCTCCCTCTTGCTGTTAGGGCCCTTCAGGGATTGGTTCTTGGCCCTCTCCTCTTTTCAATCTACACATCCCCCATTGGACAAACCATCCGAATATTTTTTTTCCAGTACCATCTCGACGCTGATGACACTCAAGTATACACCTCTGCCCGAGACATGACTCCTGCTCTCCTACAAAACACCAGTGACTGTGTGTCCGCAGTGACATGTCTTCTCTCTATCTTAAACTAAACCTTACTAAAACTGAACTTCTTGTCTTTCCACCATCTACTAACCAACCCCCATCTGCTATTTCTGTTTCAGTATGTGGTGCCACCATAACTCCTAGGCAGCAGGCCTGCTGTCTTGGGGTTATACTAGACTCCAATCTGTCCTTCACTCCTTATATCCAATTCTTCGCCCACTTCTGTCACCTACACTTCAAGAACATCTCCAGAATCTGTTCTTTTCTCACTGTGGAAACAACCCAGACTTCTATTGTTGCTCTTATTCTTTTTCGTCTTGACCACTGTAACTCCCTGCTTATCGGTCTCCCTCTCTGCAAACTCTCCCCTCTCCAATCTGTCCTGAATGCAGCAGCCAGGCTCATCTTTCTTTCCATTCGCTATACGATGCCTCTACCCTGTGTCAGTCACTGCACAGGTTGCCCATTCAGTACAGGATACAATATAAAAACTCATCACTCTCACCCATAAAGCTCTCCACAACGCTGTACCCCCTCCCCCCACATCTCGGCCCGCATCTCTGTCTACCACCCTACCCGCTCTCTCCGCTCTGCTGCTGATATGACACTGCAGACCACAATCATCTGAACCTCCCATGCCCGTCTCCAAGACTTCATAGTGCTGCACCAGTTCTCTGGAACATCCTACCACGTACCATCAGGCTCAATCCTAACCTTCATAGTTTTAAGCTTGCCCTGAAAATATATCTTCATAGGCAGGCCTACCAAGATCCCTAATTGCTAATCCCCACCTTCTATCACACACTTTTCTGTCACTGACTACACTAGGGCACACACAGGCACCAAACTGTATGCAGATGTACTGTCAGGGTGGCAGGTTCACCCAATTTGTATGTAATCCACCCCATATTTATGATACATGGCTGGACCATTGTAAACTTAGCACTTCTCACCCTTTGTCTCACCCATACACCCTAATAGATTGTAAGCTCTCGCGAGCAGGGCCCTCACACCTTGTGTCTCATCTGTAAGTAGCTTTTATCGTGTAATGTCTGTCTTTTTGTCTGTAATTATACCCTCTAAATTATAAAGTGCTGCGGATTTGTTGGTGCTATATTATTATTTGGTTACTGTATGGCAGTGGTATTGGTATAATGGTTTCTATTCAGTAAATACAGTATGCGGTGGTGACATGGATGTTGTAAAGTTTAGATTGACTGTAATATCCTGGCTTTCTGTTCTTAGATCACAAAAAAGGTAATTGAAAAACTCTGAAAAAGTTGAGATGACTTCATTTGTCATGTTATCTGTCAAGGTTTTTTTTTTTTCTTGCTACACATGAATGAGGTAAAAGTGTGATGGTTACTTTGCACTTAAAGGGGTTGTCTCGCTACAATGATTGGGTTTTAATTAAAAAATCTTTAAAAAACAAGCAGCTTTGCAATATATGTTCATTACAAATGTCCTACTGATTTTGATCTATCCCTGTTAGTAGTAGTACATCAGCTTCTCAAATCTCTATAGCAGCCTGTTGATCTTTATCTCACTGGCTGTCAGGTCTGATGACTCATCACCTTCAGAATACAGGTCAGAGCAGAGAGCCCCTCCCACACAGAATGCTTCTGTAGTGGAGGGAGAGAGGGAGGGAGGGGGAGGGCGCTTGCTTCTGTGTCTGTGCTGCCTGGATTAACCCTGTGTGTGCCTGCTTCCTCCTGTTCTCTACACAGATTGAGGAGAGCAGAGGTGAGGCTGATAAATAGATGTGACAGCAGTGACCCTGTGTGTTACTATAATCATGATGTGTCTGTGGAGCTGTGACTATACTAATAGAACAGATCAGGAGGCATGTGAACGCTTCATGCTCTGCTGTATTAGTGACACATCCTGAGTACAGTAACACTTCACAGCTGCCTTGTGTCTGTTCTGACAGGGTCTGTTTGTTGCTGGAGATGTGGAGATTTGTATGCTACAGCAGGGGATATAGGAACACTTACATCCCCCTGCTCTACTATTAGCAATCACAGCTTATCAGCCCTCTCTGCTGTCTCCGTGGAGTTGACAATACAGCTGATCTAACAGCAAGAGCCTGCAGAAGACCTAGGCAGGCACACACAGGGTTAACCCTGGCAGCAAACCCCCTCGCTCCCCCACCCTGCTGTATAGAAGTTACAGAGGAGAGCTAGCTGTGTGCTGAGGGGAGTGGGGAAGAGGAAGGAGAAAAGGCAGACAAGAAGCACACCCCTCAATTCAAAAATCCTTTGCTCCTTTGCCTTTGAAGAAGGCTGAAAGCTTGTAATGTGACAACTCCTTTAAATAGCTGTATTATTGGTAAAATTGAACTTATAATGAGTTTTGTGCAGTAACAGTAGGGTGATAATATTTCATCCTTGTATAGCAGTGTTATTTGGTACCTGTGTGACTATTTAGAGGTGTTTTCCATAGAACATTGTTTTATAGCTATTTGTAGATATTTACAGATGTAACAAAGATCACTTTGACAGATAATGCACCATGGTATCACTGCACAGAAAGCTATCAGAACAGATAACAGTTATAAGAACTTTTAATTCATGCACTTCAAAATCAAAACTTTTAAGAGGAATGGGTATAAAGATTGTAAATATAGCTTTGCTATAGTGCACAACACTGCTCCTTCATCATAATACGTATGTATATAATACTATGGACTGCTGCAGACCATCTGCTAATAAATCCAGGCGCTCTTGTGTAAAAAAGAAAGCAACACAGGCATGTGGCTTGTTGAATTAGTTTATATTCCCATTCTCTCCTCTCCATCTTTAAATGTCTCATGAAAACCACAACTCACAAATCTTTCATTAAATGGTCATTTTTGGAGACTTCTGTAGCCAGTCCTGCTTTTAGTAATAGTAAATAAGGGTGAGTTCTTGCACATGTCTTGCAGGATGGGTGAGGGACTTTGGGGCAATCTAGGCTATAATTTGTTGCATGTTAGGTGGTTGCTGAAATGAAAATACAGGGGGCACTGGGAATAGTTCTGTAAGCCTGTTGTGTTTATGTAGCACAGGTTGGAGTTCCCTAGCAATTCTTCATAGGATCTACAGCTGTGGATTATAGGTACTAACTATGGGTACTTGGGCTTCATCTTGGGTCTCTTTGTATATGAGCAGACTGTCCCTGTTTATGGCTGCCACCAGGCCAGGCCGCCAAGTTCCCGGCCACTGCATAGGCTCGGAGCCCCTACCAGGGGGACTGGTGATTCCCCATGGTGGTCCTTGCGTTCTGATCTGCCGACTTGGGGTGCAGGTACAGGGGTTGCAGAGGTTGCACTTGCAAATGGACCCCTGAGCCATAGGGCCCACAGGCCCCCCACACCATACAGATGCATTGCTGAGTCACATAAACCCAGCGATGCAGAGATCACAGTTGCCGGCAGCAGCTCAGGCAGAACAGCCGGGATCTTCTGTGATAGTGTAATTGCGCCACCTGTACTACACCGACCACTCCAGATACAGAGAAGAGAGTGGAAAGGTGAGTATTATTTGTTTTTATTTTTTAATAGGGTTTACAGCCAGAAGTCCGAGCGCAGGCGGCATGATGACATCATGCTGACTGTCCAGAGAAGAGGAATAAAAGGTGAGTATTATTTGTTTTTAGTTTTTTAATAGGGGCTCCTGTCTATCTACCTAATTTCTTGGGTAGGCCCTGTCTACATACATAACTACTGGAAGAGGCCTTGTCTATCTACCTTTCTACTGGGGGGAGACCCTGTTTACATACCTAACTACTGGGGAGTCCTATGTTACCACATTCCTAATGGGGACCCTCCATACCTACCTATTGAGGGACGATATACAATTATACTGTGGGGGGCCCAATATACCTACCTATTGAGGGGACCCCATATACATACCTACCGATTGAGAACATCTATATAGGTACCTAATGGGGGACTACATACCTCCTTACCTATTGCGTGGACCTTTATATACCCACTGAACGGCTACCTAATTGGGGATTATATACCTCATCACCCACTGAATGATTCTGTAAACTTACTGAAGGGGCCAATTTTGCTACATTCTGAGGGTACCTATCTACCTACCTACTGTGGGAGGCGTATATACGTACCTACCTACTTGTATGGCTACCTAATGGGGGCCTAACTATTTATCTGCCACTAATCTGACTTTTTTTAATTTCTAATTTTTAGGGTCTGACGTACCTGAAACGAACATCTGCCTATGTGCTTGCCTACTATATGGGGATGGTGAACAACCTACCTATTGGTGAACAAATGGGGGCATTATCAGTGGCTGGGGGCATTTTTGCTGTTTAGGGTACAATTACCATGTGTGCACTCTGGTCCTTGACCACTGCGCCACTTTTTCTTTCTTGCTCGTGGTTATAGTGTTATTTATTATAGAAAGTGGCACAGCGCGTGACCAAGGGAAATTTTGGAGGTGAATACTGTAAGTGAGTTTGTGGGGGTTTTGTGCCAGGGCTGCTTTTTATTCCAATTCCAGCCCTGGCTGCCACCTTGCTTATTTGGTTGTCTGTCAATTTTAGTTTGTAGTCGAGTTGGAGGAATTCAGTGTCGGAGCATAAAAGGCCCTATATTTACTTTTTGTTTTGCATTTTCAAAGTTTTTAAGATCCTTTGTCTAGTGTTATAAAATTGTTTGAAATTTTTCTATAATTCATTTTGTAAGTCTTTGTATCTGAAAAATTGTCATCAAATTTTACTACTAAAATATGCTGATATCATACCATTTTCTTCCATATGGCTAAAAGGTATACTATATATACTATTATAACAATTAGAGCATAACTGACAATTTTGACTATGATTACAATTCAGGACATGCGCGATGTAGGGTGGGAAATGTAGTTAGCAGGCCAGGGGCCACCGGTGCCTGTATCTAAGGGGTGGCCTCAGTCGCCCCGTACCTCGTTGCTACCAGGGCCCTACCGTGGGCCTGGGCACCGCGGTCGCTTGAGGACTTCTCGCGGCTCTTTAGGATCGAGCGCTCCCTGCCGCAGACAGGTCCGACCGCCTCGTGGACCGCTCTTGGGATCCTCGTAAGTCACGGTCCAACAAGCGGGGCCGCCGGGTCCCATAGCGCTGAGGACCCGCCGCGGTCCCGTGCGACTCAGCCGGCAGCGTCGCAGATGATGTCATGCGGACGCTGCCTCCCTCGGGCGCACATCCGCAGTTCACCTGAGCATCAGTATGGGGACAAAGGGTGGAGGTGCCTGAAACGTGGCGGTTGTTGGTGCCAGAAGGGCTGTCTGAGTATTTCAGTAACTGCTGATCTCCTGGCATTTTAGCCTCACTTAGGCTTTACTGAGCCTGGTCCAAAACGAAAAAACCATATACGGCAGTCCCTGTGGGCGGAAAGTGCCCTTATATGCTGCAGAGAGCATTGTAGCGCTGAGTGCTGATAGAAGCGCATCCTGATCAATACCCCCTATCTATACAACGGTGAGGCCATGATACTCTGGAGCCACAGTATGCTGCGAACTTGCCCTAATACCTGCTGATGGCCTCTATAAACCTACACCGATGCCACTCCTTTGAGCTATAAACAGGATATGCCCCAATTTCCAAGCTCATCGAAATCCACAGTATAAGTGGAAAACTCTGTATATACCTGTCTTAGAGTCCGTATTTCTGCTCGCTAGATGGTCGGGTCAGAACTTCTGGCGTCAACAACATGAAGCATGTCCTGAGCCTTGCTATCAAGTTCAGGCTGGGGTGCGATGTCATGGTCTGGGGATATTTTCTTGGACTCTTGTGACCGTGTACCAATTGAGCATACTTGCAACAGCTTGCCTGAATCTTGCCGAGAAGATATTGATGATTCTGAAGGCAAAGGGTAACCCTTATAATGGTCTAAAAGAATGCGTTGAGTGCTAATAGATACATATATATAATATATATATATATATATATAATATATATATATATATATATATATATATATATATAATATATATATTATGTTCCTGCCTAATTAAGGGGTCATATATACCTAACTACAGGGACCTATATAGCTTCCTATCTGAGGGGACGTATATACCTGTCTGACTGAGGGGACTTATATACCTATAAGTAAGGAGTTGCTGGAAATGTGAGGATTCTAAGTTATTTTTGTCCAAATCTGCAGGTACGAGTATTGGCCGGGAGAAATCAGCATGAAGGTGTGAACCGGATGGAGAAGAGAAGGGAAGGTGAACGACGCTGATCAGAAAAGACGTCTCCTGTGAGTCACTAAATGTAACTGCAGTGTAATCACTTATAGGTCTGCAGAGCCTAAAGACAACTAGTATCTGGTCACTGTATGGCGGTGGTATATGTAATCAGAGGCTGTGTAAAGCTGATGTCACATGAGGGGGTTGGGTTTGGTCAGAGTCTGGCAGGATTATTTGATCCATAAATAGTAATAGTTTTGGGTCTTGGTTTTGTAGGAGTGTATTTAGTAACAATGATGCGTCTGGTAGATTTGCTCCATGTATCGGTGGATTATTTGGTGATTGTTATTTGTATTGCACTGTCATACGGAGGTGAGCGATTTTGAAAAAGCGAATTTGTCATTGTGCAGTGACTGCTGAGGAGATGGACAGGATCTATGTGGAATATGCAGAAAGTTAGTGAAAGTTAGTGACAGGACCTGGCGCAGTGGCGAGAGGAATTAGTCTGGGGGAGTGCAGTTTTTTGGGAGTGGGGTGGGGGGGGGGGGCGCCATTGGCTGTACTTGCCTAGGGCACCAAAATGCCTTGTCCCGGCCCTGCATATCACCATTTCTTTTCATTCCTAGTGCAAAGCTAAGTATACGCTGAGGGCGACATGTATGAACGAGGCTGCGCCAGAATTCTGGCCTGAAAAAGCCGCAGTAGACCAGTTCTATAGATGTATGAACAATACTCCAAACTTTGGCGCGATAAGTGCCTCGGTATTGCGCCAAAATACACTTTTTAGCGCGCCAAACTTTTGAGGCTTTCTGGGGGCATGTCACACCACATTAGTAGAAGCAGACACATTTACTATTCTTTGATGCCAAAACTTTGGCGCAGAACAGTTAGAACAGCCAGACCAAGTTAAAGGTAGTCTGCCTGAGGCTGAGTTGTCGTATTGGCAATGGACTGCGCTTGTATGTATGAACTGCAGAAGAACAGGTTCAAACATTCTGGCGCAGTCCATACTACCTTAAAGCAGGCTGTCAATTATTGAATTATCCAATAGAATGTTAATAAAAAACAAACAAGTCTCTGAATGAAAAACAGAATATAACATGTTACAGAAGCATCACAATATAGCAGAATCACTGTAATAGAAGGAGCAAAATGTAACAAAATCCAAAATAACAATATCTCAATACACGAGTTCTACTGTTTTCATTTACACATTTTGGACTGACTGCAGTTTGTACATCCAGAACACTTCACATTTCTGGAGAAATTGAAGCCTGTTTGTTCTGTCGTATTGTATTTGATCTATTGGGATACCATTAATCTAGCTAAAATGTCTGTTATGTGTTTCTGGATAGTGCTGGGAAACACTCGGTTTAAAGTCTCCTTTTTTTAATGCAGGCCTTATGTCCACACAGATAGGGTGGAATGTTTGTATGGTTCTCCCCACATATTGTAATATACAGCCGATTTTAATGAGGTCGATTACATACTATATCTACTCTGCAATTTAATTTAAAAGAAATATCAAAAGACTCTTTTGTGATATTAGAAGTAAAATTCTCCATAGTGCAAATCCTAGCACAATAGAGACAATTCGATACTGGACAAGGAGAGCTGCAGTTTTCTGTACTAACCCTTTCACTTTACCTGAATGGATTTGGCGAGGTGCTACTACATTTTTTATAGTGGGGGTTCTTCTGAAGATAATAGTGGTTTTAGCTGGGATGAGGAGACCTAAATAAGGTCATTCGTCTGCAGACATCGGGGTTTGCGGCGATCACAGAGCATCCCCTGCAATCACCGGGTAGAGGAGGAAACCTCCGCACCGCAACCCGGTGCTTTAACCCTATGATTGCGGCGGTGCGTTACCGCAGCGCAATCAAAGGGTTCCCCTGCTCTGTCGTGTGATCAGAACACCCGGTGACCCGACAGAGCCCGGGGAACGGCTGCACAGTCAGCCCTAGGGACCTAGAGTGGCCCCAGAGCTGTCTGTGTACTAAGCCAGTGACTAGGACGCACTGAGTGCTGTCCTAATCACTGCCTGTGTCAAACTGCCACAGATTAGAATGTATTAGCATATATGAATATGCTAATACATTACTAAGTGTAAAAAATTTTTTTTTAAAATGTTAAACAGTGCTCCCTGCAACTGCGTCATTGAAAAAATAAAAAAGTTACAACTGTTGAAACGCAAGGAGGCAAAAAGTGAAAAAATTTCTGGTCATTAACTACTTTTCAGGCGTTCGGCTTAAGGGGTTAAAAACAAGTTCCAGTGTAAATTCAATGTTTTATTTTTATTTTTTGAGAGGTGTCCAAGAGAACCTGTCACATAGATTATGCCCCCCTGGCTGAGGTCAAAACAAGCTAGTGTCAGACCTGCTGTTTCCAGCGCTGTGTTCCTTTTTCTGTAAGATGCTGTAGTTTTCGAGTATTTAATGCTCAAATCTGCAGAAAAGAGTCATAAAAAGAGTCGTTTTTTTTCATGCCCTGCCCACCTGAGGCTAGGCCCTCAAACCTCAACTGATAAACCTATTATTTTTAATAGGTAGAAACATGTTAATAACTGTCAGTGGGTGGGGCTAGCCTTTGGTGGGAGGGGCTAACACCTTCTCATGAATAAGATTTGAGGGGTAAATGTTCTAAAACTGCAGCATCTTACAGACTAAGGGACACAGCGCTGGGAACAGCATGTCTGACACTAGCTTGTGCTGTCCTCAGCAAGGAGGCCATGACCTATATGACAGGTTCCCTTTAAATTGAGTTATGAATGAAATTTACTTGTATTATCCCACTCCCTAATATTTATATAGTTAGAGAGACAATATTGTTAGCTAAGCAAATCAGCTTTTTCAAATGTGTTAGCTACTTTGTTTTTCAGGTACTTTTTCTCTTGAAAATGTTGGGTAATAAATTTTGCTTGTTCCAAAAATGTAGAGGGGTCTGTGCAGTTCTTTCTTCAATGTCTGAACTGACCATAGGGTACATTTTCGCTCCACGGGCTATAGTGGCCACTCTGAAAATGAAGGTAGCTATTCTTGTCTACTGTTCTAAAATGTGTTAAGGTTTCAAAATGACAATTTTCGATAAAAATGTTTAAATAAAAATTCAATAATTCGAGCATTGACATTTGATACAAATGAGACACCCCAATTATTATTGCGATCGAGTCAAATAGCGCACAAGAGTCACATATGGGATATCTCAAAAAATGGCAGAAACTGGGGAATCAATATTGAGTTGCATTTCTCTCTTATTATCTACCGTGTTCCAGTGAATAATGGATAAAAATTTAAAATCTGCAAGAAAAGTAAAATTATGAAATGTCACCTCTTCTTTGCTTTAATTTCTGTGAAACACCTAAAGGGTTAGCAAACTTGTTGTTAAAAAGTGTTGTTTTGAATACCTTGAGGGGTGCATTTTCTTAGATGGAGTAATTCATGGGGGTGTCTAACATATAGGCCCCTCAAAGCCACATCAGAACTGGGCTGGTCTTTAAATAAATCAGTTACAAATTTTCTTGAAAATGTTCAAATTTTATACAAAATTTAAGAGCCCTGTAATGCCCTAAAAAAATATGAGATTGTTTAAAAAATGATGCCAACATAAAGTAGACTTATGGTAGATGCTCGTTATTTACTCATTTAATGGGTATGACTGTCTTACATGGAAATTTTTTTTGAAATGGCAAGTTTTATCAAATTTTCACAATATTGTTATATTTCTCACAAATGAACAAGGATTGTTTCAAAAAAATTACTTATATAAATAAAAACATCAACCGCAAAAAAACAAGCCCATAATCATCTCCGTATAAAGGAAAATAAAAAAGTTATGGCTGTTTGAATAGGACAACATAAAAACACAATTTTTTTATAAACGCATTTCTATTGTGTAAAAGTAATAAAACATAAAAAAAACTATATAAAATGTATATCATTGCAATTGTACCGTCCCCCATAATAAAGCTATCCTGTCATTAACACTGCACAGCAAATGCTGTAAAATTGAAACCCAAACAACAATGACAGAACTGCGTTTTTTCCCCCCATTTTCATGGCCAAATGCTGAAAAATCTATGAAACACCTGAGTGCCCAAAATGCACAATACACCTCTAGATGAGATCCATGAGGGGTGTTGAATCCAAAATGGGGCGACTTCTGGAAGGTTTCACCTATTCTGGTATTTTAAGGGCTTTGCAAATGCGACATGCATTTTAGCACCTTAGGGTGTCCACAAACCTGAATTGGCACCCAAATAAAATTATACTGAAAATAGGACCCCAAAGTCAGGTAGGTGCTCCTCTTACTCGGAGGCTTATGATTGAGTCAAATAGTGCACTTGATCTCTGAAAACGGCAGAATCTGGGAAATCAATATTAAGTTCACATCTACCATCTTCTTGTGATAATGAATACAAATTGAAAATCTGCAAATAAAGTAAAATTTTTAAATTTCACCTCCACTTTGTTTTAATTCCTGTGAAACACCTAATGGGTTAATACAGTTCCTAAATGCTGTTTTGAATACCTTAGGGGGTGTAGTTTCTTAGATCAAGTAATTTATGGGGGTGTTTGACATACAGGCCCCTCAAAGCCACATCAGAATTAGACTGGTCCCTAAAAAAATGTATATTGCTAATTTTCTTGAAAATGTGGAAAGGTCATAAAAAAATAAAAAGACATATGGTAGATGTTAGTTATAAAATATTTTGTGTGGTATAACTATCTGTCTTACACACAGAAATCTTTGAAGAATGAAAATGGTAAATTTTTCACAATATTTTGATATTTTTCACAAATCAACAAGAATTTTTGGACCAGAATTTCTTACTAACTTAAAGCACAATATGTCATGAAAAAACAGTCTCTGAATCACTTGCATAGGTAAACGTGTCAAAAAGTTATTCTCACATAAAGTGACACATTTCAAAAATGGGGCTTTATCAGAAAGGCCAAAATTGGCTGTAGCAGTAAAGGGTTAAAATGAAATCCATTGTGGCTTATGCCTTCTGTTAAAGGGGTAATCAATAATAAAAAAGGCATTTAGAAAACATGTCAGAAGGGTCAGCATTATCATTTGAAAATAATAAGTTGGGGGTGGGTGGCTTGTATCTGCATGGGAGAAAGCGTGTGGCTGCTCTCTCCCTGCTTTATTGTATCCACAGTGTGGCAGAGTAACCTTAGGCAGTTGCATGTCTCTGCCACTAGATGCAGTATAAATGCTGCAGACATGCCACCGAAAACATCGGGATGGAAACTATTTGGTGTCAGTAGCCATAGGCCACTGACTCATGTAGCTAGCATGACTGCTATGTGGCCAAGTATGGGTTTCCTTTCCAGGAATGGTCATAGTGTTGGGTGGGAGGCCATTTCCACATTACAGTGCCAGGTCTTACTAGGCCTAATAAAAAGCTGGCAATCCAGGTGTCCTGGGGCATAGTCTGCAAGCTAGCAGTGAAGATGGAGAGAGGCTCTGGTCCCCAGAAGCTTAAGGGAAGCCATAACTATACGGTGAGCGTACAGTGCTGGACGATAGGTGCAGTCAACACATTATAGAGGGTCTCTCTATGGATGTCTAGGCAGTGGCTAGACGGTCTGAGGTTTTTGTTTGTGTTTTTTTTCCTGTGTTTCCTGAAACCTGTGTCTGAGAATAAAGCTGCTTGAGGCCAGGGTTGAACAGAAGCCTGGTGTCAGAGTGCCACAGGTTGGTGGGTTAATACCGATTACAAAAGGGCGGCGATTCATGAGCTAAAAGACCCCCTGAGACGGTCCAGGATGGCAGTTGGATCAGAGTGAGGACTCACAACAACAATCTCTTTAGCTTAATCGCTGAATAGTAACATCTTTATACACTTTAGAAATTATTCTAAACACAGCGCACCCTTTCTTGTATTGTATGCCTGAACAGTGGCACTGTTTTAGCTGCTCCAGTGTGTGATCTACAGCACTGATCGGAGCTCGGGCCTACAAATCCATTAGTGGCAATGTGACACCTCACGGCCACCCTGGCTGACTGCCCAGATATGTATGCTGAGACCTGAGCTTTGGTTACTTATGCAGAGGACCTGAGACGCTGCTATGTAGTGAGACTGATGATCTGTAATTGTAACCAGGGCCCTCTTAGGTTGAGGTGAGCAGAAGAACTATCTGAATCCCCTATTTGCGGCCTACTGAGTAGAATAGGTCTCTTGTATAGATGGGTGAATCGATTCTAACGAAGTGGAATTCGTTTAGAATTTCAGGAAAACTTTGGTCCTGCACGAAGCCGAAGTTTATGGTACTTCGCGGGAACGAAGCGTTTTTTTTTTGTATAATGGCTGCGAGCACATGACGTGACATGGGGCAGAGAACTCTGGGAGAAAGAAAGGAACACCCTCAATGACATGTGCAGACATGAAGCCAATCAGTGACCGGTGGGCTTCTGTGACGTCACAGCCCTATAAATACGGATGCCATCTTAAATTCTCACAGTTCTCACTGTGTGTCCTGTTATAAGCATCTGGCTGCTGCTGCTTCACTTTGTCGCACTCATTAGCAAAGAAACTCATTTTTTCAGATACTGGAGAGAAAGACCTTAAGAAGTGTGTCATATCCACTCTTGTTACTCAACCAGCGTTATTATCTATCTGCTGCTGTACTATATTGCACTCTTTAGCAAAGAAACTCATTTTTTCAGCTACTGGAGTGAAAGACCTTCAGAAGTGTGTGTCATATACACACTTGATACTCAACCAGCGTTATTATTTTGTTTTAGTTTGTGGGGTATTCTCCCTAAAGTCCAGGGTCGGTGTACTTCTGCCCCATACACGCCTGAATTACATCTGGTTGGTTTGTACGGTATTTCATACACAAGGCTTAATTTAACCTCTTAATTTTGTGTTAATTTGAACTAAAATACAGGGTGTCTCTATTTTTTGGTCCCATATACGCCTAAATTACATCTGGTTGTTCTGTTCGGTATTTCATACCCAAGGCTTAATTTAACCTCTTGATTGTGATGTAATTTGGACTAAAATACAGTGTGTCTCAATTTTTGGTCCCATATACACCTAATTACATCTGTTTATTCTGCAGGGTATTTCATACCCAAGGCTTAATTTAACCTCTTGATTGTGATGTAATTTGGACTAAAATACAGGGTCACATAATCTCCAAAAAATTGGGAATCTCGCAAGAGAACAGAGAGTGACTTTTGATCACTATATTTACTATTTTGCCATAGGCAAACTTAAACTCTATCAGTTCTCTATCTGTAAAACACTAAAACATAACTTTTATTATGTATAACTCTTAACCTCTATGCACACTATTTAAAAACCTGATTTCTAACCTCATCATTTAACCCTTTTTGCTTCTGAAAGAGGGAATAACTCCCTTTCTATTATCAAGTCTGGTGGAGCACCACCTATTAACAGGAGAGCCTTATATCTATAGCAAAGTACTAGCTCCAGTAAGGGATCTCAAGCCTACTACTTGGGCAGTCGTCCCTAATCTCATGGACACAGAACAAATAAGGCCCCCTTGTGACACCGTCTGCAGCAGGTGACACTTGTAGACAGAGGTGAGAAATCACAATTTAAAACGTCATATCTGACCTGCCCGACATGTTTCGCCAGCTAACCTGGCTTCATCAGGGATTAGAGGTCCGATCACATGTGGTGTAAGCTCACTTCTATTCAGGTGCTCACCAATTAGCCATCAGAGAATCCACATAAAGCCCACTCCCCCTTCCACTCTCCTGCACGCACACTCATAATATGTCCTGCTAAAGCTGACACCATGCTCCCAAGAACAGCAATCCTCAGGCAAATTCGCTATATCCATAAGAGTCTTGCTACCCATCTTACATTACTGCCCGCGCTAATGCGCTGCACCAGCAGACACCTCAGCCCTGACTGTGATGGGCTTCCGTCGTATTGCTCTCATATTATTGCAACTGCGTGCCACACCTACAATGGACTAAGCAGAATAGGTGTTACATTCCACAGCACACTACCAGCTTTATCAGCTCCCATAAGCCCCCTCTCTTCCACATCTAATATGCATATTCATTGGGAATATAGATTTCACTGTATAGTACACCACTGTCATATTATCTTCCCATAAAGCACTTCTCCTATATATCTAATATACATATTCATTTTAATAAAGCTGAAAGCCCTATTAGGTACATGTTTTATTGTGCTGTATACTATTGTCTCAGACAATTTCCATAAACCACTTCTTTTTTATATGTAATATTCATATTCATTTTAATAAAGCTGCAGGCTCTATGGTTAGCCCACCCTCCCTCCTGCAGTTTGGCCTCACAACTTCCCCATTGAAGATTCTCTCTTCCGGCTCACGGCTAGCCACCTAATTCATTACGTCACAATGGAAGCATGCAAAAATATGGGGGCATGCAAAAATATTAGTGTCTTCAAACGCTATTGCATCTAGTTGTATCCAGTCAGCACTAGATCAACGCAGCGAGCAGAAACAATAAATCTATACATAGATGAATATATACAGGACCCAGGGAAAATGAGGGACAACGTAGAGAGCAGAGGGAGAGGGAATGCCGGGGGTGGGGGGGGGGGGGGGGGCAGGAGGTAGATGGGGGAGAGGAAAAAACATATGTGAACTCTGATGCTTCCATAGTCAAATATTCAACTGTGCTGAATCCACTGACCGTACTTAAATCACATATATCATGTTTCTTCAAAAATTATTATATAGGGAATCAGCAAGATTAAATAAATGCTGAAAATGAAAAGCCTTCATTTAGGCCTTTAGGTTTCAATGTATTGAGTCTGTATATCCATCTTGCCTCTTCCTGCAACAAAACTACATCCATTTTCCCTGGGTCCTGTAAGGATGATAGGTATTGATCATGTGAGGCCACAGTTTCTATTAACAAATCGGGATGTATGTATATTGCTTTTGTGCATGGAGGTTTTTTTTTGGCAGCTGAATTGTATGGTATGTGCACTCACGTCATTGTGGCGAGACGCAGCCTGGGAGTGGATAACTACCTATTCATGTGTATATATTCATCCATGTATAGATTTATTACAGCTGGTATTGTGCTGTGGAATGTAACACCTATTCTGCTTAGTCCGTTGTAGGTGAGCCACGCAGTTGCAATAATATGAGAGAAATAAGACGGAAGCCCATCACAGTCAGGGCTGAGGTGTCTGCTGGTGCAGTGCGTTGGCACGGGCAGTACGGTAAGATGGGGCGCAAGCCCTGTTATGGAGATGGCGAATTTGCGTGAGGATTGCTGTTCCTGGGAGCATGGTGGCAACTTTGGCAGGACATATTATGAGTGTGCGTGCAGGAGAGCGGAAGGGGGAGTGGGCTTTATGTGGATTCTCTGATGGCTAATTGGTGAGCACCTGAATAGGGGGTGTACCTAACATGATATAAAAGGAAGTGAGCTTACACCACATGTGATCGGACCTCTAATCCCTGATGAAGCCAGGTTAGCTGGCGAAACATGTCGGGCAGGTCAGATATGACGTTTTAAATTGTGATTTCTCACCTCTGTCTAGAAGTGTCACTTGCTGTAGACGGTGTCAAAAGGGGGCCTTATTTGTTCTGTGTCCATGAGATTAGGGACGACTGCCCAAGTAGTAGGCTTGAGATCCCTTACTGGAGCTAGTACTTTGCTATAGATATAAGGCTCTCCTGTTAATAGGTGGTGCTCCACCAGACTTGATAATAGAAAGGGAGTTATTCCCTCTTTCAGAAGCAAAAAGGGTTAAATGATGAGGTTAGAAATCAGGTTTTTAAATAGTGTGCATAGAGGTTAAGAGTTATACATAATAAAAGTTACGTTTTAGTGTTTTACAGATAGAGAACTGATAGAGTTTAAGTTTGCCTATGGCAAAATAGTAAATATAGTAAAATACAGGGTGTCTCTATTTCTTTGGTCCCATATACGCCTAAATTACATTTGGTTGTTCTGTACGGTATTTCATATTCAAGGCTTAATTTAACCTTTTGATTGTGGCGTAATTTGGACTAAAATACAGGGTGTCTCTATTTTTTGGTCCCATATGCGCCTAAATTACATCTAGTTGTTCTGTACGGTATTTCATACCCAAGGCTTAATTTAACCTCTTGATTGTGGGGTAATTTGGACTAAAATACAGGGTGTCTCAATTTTTTGGTCCCATATACGCCTAAATTACATCTGGTTTTTCTGCAGGGTATTTCATACCCAAGGCTTAATTAAACCTCTTGATTGTGGGGTAGTTTGGACTAAAATACAGGGTGTCTGCTTTTTTTGTTCCCATATACGCCTAAATTACATTTAGTTGTTCTGTACGGTATTTCATACCCAAGGCTTGATTTATCCTCTTGATTGTCGGGTAATTTGGACTAAAATACAGGGTGTCTGTATTATTTGTTCCCATATACGCCTAAATTACATTTGGTTGTTCTGTACGGTATTTCATATTCAAGGCTTAATTTAACCTTTTGATTGTGCGTTAATTTGGACTAAAATACAGGGTGTCTCTATTTTTTGGTCCCATATACGCCTAAATTACATCTGGTTTTTCGGCAGGGTATTTCATACCCAAGGCTTAATTTAACCTCTTGATTGTGGGGTAATTTGGACTAAAATACAGGGTGTCTCAATTTTTTGGTCCCATATACGCTTAAATTACATCTGGTTTTTCTGCAGGGTATTTCTTACCCAAGGCTTAATTAAACCTCTTGATTGTGGGGTAATTTGGACTAAAATACAGGGTGTCTGCTTTTTTTGTTCCCATATACGCCTAAATTACATTTGGTTGTTCTGTACGGTATTTCATACCCAAGGCTTAATTTAACCTTTTGATTGTGGGGTAATTTGGCCTAAAATACAGGGTGTCTCTATTTTTTGGTCCCATCTATTCCTAAATTACATCTGGTTTTTCTGCAGGGTATTTCATACCCAAGGCTTAATTTAACCTCTTCATTGCATGTTAATTTGGACTAAAATACAGGGTGCAATTAATAAGGATGAAACAGCTCACCTCACTCGCAGACCTTATCCTTTGTGGTACTGCGAATGAGGTGAGCTGTTTCATCCTTATTAATTGCACCCTTGACTTGCTAATTTACGTGCTCCCTCACAACACCTATCTGGATTTTACACTGTCTTGTTGTTGCGCATTTTGCATATATGGATACTACAAATAATAATGCTAGCAACATAAACACCTTGCCGGGTGCTATGGACGAAGACAGTATGACACGTCGTTTGAATAAAGCAGCGGGGATTTCTAGATGGGATGCAGCAGAAAATCATGATATAAATAGTGATTTAAAACCTGCTATTCGAGATTTGGAGCAACTTCTTTGTAAAGAGACTAAAACATGGTGGGATATGACGACAATTAAGACTTACAGTATATAGAACAACAGATGGTCCCTAGGGGACTTCGATTGAAAAAATGCCCACCACAGAGTATTCACCTGAATTTTTAAATAGATGGCAAAACAGTTAAACCAAATGCTCTCTGGAACTGATGTCACTAATAGTTGAGTATGAACAAAAAACTTTGGATGATTTAAAAATCAAAATTATGGAATCCAGATCCAGTTTACATAAATTTCATCAGGAAGCCATGTATGATAATTTAATGAAAAAAATGGAGGAAAATGTAGACAAATTGGAGAACCATATAATCGCTACCAAACAGAATTAATATAGACGTGATATACAGGATTACAGTACTAATAAGGTTTATGACTGAAGTAAATCCCCTAAATTTCCCAAATCCATTCTACGAGATAGAAGAAGTGGCTCAAGGAGGAGAGTTAGCTTTTCTGAGATAGATTCAACTGATCGCTCCATTTCAGACACCTCTGGAGATTTGTCAGAACATTTAGCAGAAGAAGATGCCACAACTCCAAATGTATATGAAAGAGTTAACAACAAAAAAATTACACCCAGATCGGAAAATAGAGGGGATATAACCGACCATGTCAATCAGCGCCCTGCACAAGAACGAGGTAATAGAACATCAAAAAACGGAGGAGGGCAGGACGGAAACACCGGGGGCCCTAATACCAATTGGGGCCCCTGGGACTTTCGCAAGGTTTGGAAGTACTACCGTCACCGGTCATAAATCTATCAGCATATATTATCTCAGAGGAAATTATCTCTGTATTGTCTAAGGGATTAGGCTATTCACCTACCCGTAACTTTGAAGTCTTTCAAACACTATTAGACGTGAACAAATTTGTGAGACTTATAACTTTGAGGAATCACTTTCATTCTGTAGAAGGGGACAATGAACGGAATATTTCCCAAGATGACAATTTTTCAGATGCAACCAATACCGAGAATGTTATTCCAGAGTTTAACGAACTAATCAGTATCGTCCAATTACGCCAGTTACAAAGTGAGTCTGCGATGGATGGTGATGACAATGATGATAAAGAAGCAGATTTTACAGTTGCCAACACTGACTTCTATCCAGTCAATTCCAGGCTGTCTACCATGGACATTTTCCAGGAAAGAGTTGAGGAGGACTTGATTTCCTTATATGAGAATGAGGTTCTGAATGACCATAATAAATCTTTCTCTAA
The DNA here is from genome assembly GCA_025379985.1 of Phyllomedusa bahiana. NCBI lineage: Eukaryota > Metazoa > Chordata > Amphibia > Anura > Hylidae > Phyllomedusa > Phyllomedusa bahiana. The sequence continues at coordinate 25,729 of JAODAL010047437.1, forward strand.
TTTGACAAATAAGGAACGTGAAAACCTTAATGAAATTAGAACATAATGATAGGGTTATAGTCAGACAAGCAGACAAAGGGGGGGCCATTGTCATTTTGTACAGTGGTCTATACAAGAGAGAGCTTATGACAATGTTGCAAGATACAACTAAATATAAGCACCTCACACATGATCCCACTGATTTGTATAGGAAGGATCTACTATATGTTCTAAGTCAGGGAGTAGCGTGGGGAGTCATTACCAATAAGTTGGCTGATAAAATGAACGTGAAAAATCCAGTAACACCTATAATACATGCCTTTCCCAAGATCCACAAAGGTGGATTTACACCAGCTTTTCGGCCCATCGTCTCCGGCATAGGCTCCTTAAATGAGCAGCTGGGACGATGGGTCGATATCCAACTGCAACATCTGGTGTCTAGTCTCCCAGGATTTCTAAGAGACACCAAACAGTTGGTGTTTACGTTGGAATCCATGGTGTGGGCCACAGGGGGGACCTGATTGTCCTGTGATGTGGTGGGTTTATACCCCAGCATCCCTCACGACCAGGCCCTCCCTGTGTTATCCAATTTTTTGGAGTGTCATAGTAGTTTTTCTAAAGAGAAACAAAATTTTTTAGTTCTGGCTGTGGATTATCTCCTATCCCACAATTTTTTTATGTTTGATTGTCTCTTTTTTCAGCAGTTAACTGGGGCCTCAATGGGCGCTAGGTTTTCGCCATCCTTGGCGAATATCTATATGGCGGCCTGGGAGGAAAGATATCTATTTAATACCAATCATCCATTCCAGAAGTGTATCAAATGGTATTCCCGTTATATTGACGATCTCATTTTTATTTGGGTGGGAGATAGTGAATCCATGGCCAGATTTATTTCCAACATAAATGACAACGACACGTAACTCCAATTCACGTATGAGCATGATCCAACATCTTTGAATTATTTAGATGTCACAGTCATTGGTAGAGAGGGTGATTATATTCGGGTGAAACCATATAAAAAACCCACCCAAAGAAATTCCATTTTGAGAGCGGATTCCTGTCACCCCTCACATGTGACCAATAATGTACCAACAGGTGAACTTATTCGTATTACACATAATTGTACTTCACCTGAAGAATTTACATTGCAACAAAAACAGATTTGTGAAGGTTTAAGGATAATCAAAAAAAGTGTTAAAAAAGGCTGTAGATAAAGTTTCTAAGATTCCAAGATCTCAACTTTTTCAAAAGAAAAGTAGAAATTGCAAAAAGAATCAGGTCACATTTGTAACGGATTATAGCAAACAATATCATAAAATAATTAACATTGTGAAAGCACATTTACCCATACTCTATGCCAACCAACATATTAAAAATCTTTTAAGGTTTAATACTAAATTTGTACTCCGTAGAGCCCCTACTATAGGGTCTCTGATATCACCTAGTACATTTACCTCAACTCCTTCAAATAAGGTTACGTGGTTAGACACTAAAGGTTTTTTCAAATGCGTCCATAATATTTGCACAGTTTGCTATTATGTGAAAAAAAATCCACCTTCGTTTCTTTTACAAATAGTAAATCTTTCCCCATCAAAAAATGTATAAATTGCAATACTAAAATGGTAGTTTACCTGATAGCATGTGAGGACTGCCACATCCAGTACGTTGGCTGTACTACAGGGCCGTTGAAGTCCCGCATACGACGTCATCTCTCAGATGCATTGAGACTGGGATGCTTTGGAACATCAGCGGTATCCAGGCATTTCGCCGAGGTACATCAGGGGAATCTTAGCTCACTAACAGTCGTGGGTATTGAGCGGATTGAACGCTCCCCACGGGGAGGAGATACACATAAGAAGTTGCTGGCCAGGGAAGCGTGGTGGATCTTCAATTTGGAAACACTCTTCCCTCGTGGTATGAATATCAGGCAGCACATTCAATATTATTATTGATTTATTGATTAATGTCCAGCACATTTAACTAGTTATATTTTATGTAGCGTTTTGTAAGCTTTTAACTCGTTTATTAAATTGTAACTGTGGATAGATTCTTATGTCACATCCGGTTTGCACTTCATTTAAACCGTGCAGTCACACCTGTTTGTATGCCAGGATGAAGGGTCACGTGACCCGAAACGCGTCGCTGTTGATTTAGGTGTGCTATGGACTAGCTGCTGCATCTCCCGTTATATCTGATTATTTCCATGTTTTGGAACTTTTTAATGCACGAATAAAGTCGGTGGACATGTTTTAAGTATTCCCCGGCTGCAGTTCGTGAATATTCCAGACAGGAGCTGGCTCGATTTCTATGAAGTTGGATAAAATACAGGGTGTCTCTATTTTTTGGTCCCATATACGCCTAAATTACATCTGGTTGTTCTGTTCGGTATTTCATACCCAAGGCTTACTTTAACCTCTTGATTGTGGGGTAATTTGGACTAAAATACAGTGTGTCTCAATTTTCTGTTCCCAAACGCTTAAAATTACATTGGTTTTTTGCAGGGTATTTTTACCAAGGCTTATTAAACCTCTTGATTGGGGGTAGTATGAGCGTTACATTGACTTCGCTTCGGGTGTAGTAAATATGGGAAATTATCTAAGAATCCGAAGCGATAATAGATTATGCGATACCATTAAAGTCTTAGGGGAGGGAAAACCTTCATTCTTACACCCAAACAGGATGAGAAGCGGGAATTTAAACATCCAAAACGAAAACTGTATACGTGCTAAATCTTAGGCAAGACAATTAGGTTATAAAGAAAAAAATACCAGCCCATTCACTATCCCTGTCGCACCACAGATATTTAAAACCCCGCATACCCACAAATTAAAAGTGCCAAAAGGCAGTAATTTGAACCATCTTTTTATTTGAAGGGACATTAAAAATTTTCCCTGCCCTGGAACGCAGCTGAGCCCCCAAACCTGCATGCCCCCAGATTTAAAAAGTCCCGGAAAAAAAAAAAAAAGGAGTCTTTAAACCAATTTTTAGTTTAACTGGCATTAATATAATGTCCTTACCGCGTATGACATTAAACTGTTGCCCCACAGATTAAAAAAGTACGGGGAAAAAGGGGAGTCTTTGAACCACCTTTTTAGTTGAACTGGACATTGACTATCCTGCCCTGGACTGAAGTATGCCATTAAACCGTCTGCCCCCCAAATTAAAAGTGCGGGGAAAAGGAGTCTTTGAACCCCACCATTTTAGTTAAACTGGAATTAATTATCTGTCCTTTTCCGCAGTATGACCTTTAAAAACCTGTTGCCCCACAGATTAAAAGGGGGGGAAAAGGGTCTTTCACCCCCATTTTAGTTGAACTGGATATTGACTATACCTGCCCTGGACCACAGTATTGACCTTTTAAACCCTGTCTGCCCCAAAAAATTTAAAAAAAGTCCCGGGAAAGGAGTTTTTTGAACCCCATTTTGTTAAAGGGGACTTTAACTATATTGCCCTGTACCGCAGAATGACCTTTAAAACCTTTTGCCCCAAGTTTTAAAAGTGACGAAATGGGAGTCTTTAAACCACCATTTTGTTTTCACTGGACAAGCTATCCCGTCCTGGGCCAAGCATGACCTCTAAACCTTTTTGACCAAGATAAAAAAGTGGCACTATGCTATTTTGTACGGATTCATTTTGTATATTTTTTGGTAACTGACATTTTTTTAAAAATTTTTTAGGGAAGTTTTTTTTATAGTTTTTCATTATTACCCTTTTGCTTTTTTTTTAAATTTGATAAAAAACAACATACACCCCCCCCCCTGCAGTTTTTAAAAGGGATTTTTTACACGTGTGATGTGTTTAATTTGTCCGCACCCCCTAAGTAATCAAATGTCCTAATCATCCCCAAAACACTTTTAGTTAGAAAAATTTGCCCCCCCCTGGTTTTTTGAGATGATTCAGCCCAAACAATTCAAAGGGTTTTATTTTTTTCCCCCCAAAAACCTTTTCTTTTATTAGGGACAGACTCCCCCGGGGTAAAAATGGCGACCCCATAGTGATCCAGCCCCGAAAATTTTAAGTTCAAATTGTGCAATTTGTGTCCAGCCCCGGAGCCCTTTTTTACACTATTAACCTCACGAAATCATCTTTTTCAAAAAACGGATTTTTTAGAGAAAAATTTTAAGCTTCCCGATTGCCCCTACGGTGAGAGCCAGTGCTGCCCCCCAGCCCTCTGTTAAACGGAGGGCCACAGCCGACTTACGTGGGGGCGGTGGGGAGGGGT
>JAODAL010047438.1:0-29929 GCA_025379985.1 Phyllomedusa bahiana
GTGGAAAATCAAGGCTCCATCTCTCACATGGTGCGGATGCTCCTTTCCTCAACATGATCTCGCATTAGGCATCAAAAGAACAACGACGGGGTGGCCACCCTCTGGACCCCCGGAAAAAACAAAAAATCAGCACTTTCCTTCCCCCCCCCCAAAATAGAGATAAAATGGGAAATGGAGACCCTTGTGATTATCAATGGGAATTGTTGCGTCTCTTCCTTTCCCCAAAATGCACGGGGGAAAACAACATCAGCGACGTGACAGCAGTGAGTCCCAAGTGCGTAGCGGCAGCAGCAGGCAAGGTGGCAGAAGCCTAATGGGTGACCCTGGCAATCTTTATTTACCACCTCACCAACGCATGCAATTGAAAGGGCACACACCCAAACACACAGAGATCAGCTTAAGATCATGGGTGCACGATATCTGCGTCTCAACCCGATGTTTTTGAATGTGGTTCGGACCCAATAGACTTCTGGGTATCCAAAATGGACGAATGGCCGAGCTGGCTCGTCACCCCATAGAGGTGTTGTCCTGCCCCAGAAGCCAGCGTCATATTGAGCGGACTTCAGCACAGTGGAGGAGTCATTACAGACAAAGCATCCGGCTTTCCACAGATAATGTGGATCGTTTGACTTTCATCAAGATGAATCAGGCATGGATCTCTGATGATGTTGGGGCCCCCAATTCCCGAGGTCACCGATTAGTTGCCGGTCTACTTCACATTCCTTTTCAAACAGAATGGTCCTCTTGAAAACTTTTTTTTAAAATGATCATTTCTTACTGCAATTTTATTCTCTTTTCCCAACAGTTCATTTTGTGGTTTTGCTGTGAGGAGACTTTTAAAAAAAAAGGTTTCTACAACATTTCCCTTACCCCAATCTTAAGGTTTTCCTTTAATTTTTGGGTTTTGCTGTGAATCGAATAATCAGGTCCTTTAAAAAATGTGTTTTAATGGCATTTTTCACAATTTTAAAATGGCTAAAATCATTTTTAATTTTTTTTGGGGCATTTGCTTGATCAGTATATTTGGTCCTTTAAAGAAATGTGGTTCAAAGGCATTTTCCATCACAATTTTTTTTAGTGGCTAGAAGTCATCTTTGTAATTTTGGGGTCATGTGCTGTGGGGATACAGCAAAAATCATGGTCCTTTTAAAGAAATGTGGCTTCTTAAGTGGCATTTTTCCCTACAATTTTAAAGTGGTGAGGGAAATCATTTTTTAAATTTTTTGGGGGAAAGTGCTTTGAATGCAGCAATACTACAGGTCCTTATTATAAAAATGTTGTTTCTAAAGGACATTTGTTCTTCACAATTGACCAAAGTGGGTCAAAGGGTCATGTTTTTAATTTTTGGGGCATTTGCTGTGACATGCAGCTATACTACAGGTCCCATTCTAAAAAATTTTGTTTCTAAAAAGACATTTGTTCTTTACAATTGACCAAAGTGGCTCAAGGGTCATGTTTGAATTTTTTGGGGGCATTTTGCTGTGCATGCAGCTATACTACAGGTCCTATTCTAAAAAAATGTTGTTTCTAACGACATTTGTTTTTCACCATTGTCAAAAGTGGCTCAAGGGTGATGGTGCTGTCAGAAACAGGAATAGGTAGGAACATGTTAATGGACACATATTGCAAAATGACTTGTTTTTGCAAGATCTTTAACAATGCTATCAATCCCTGTATTGAGACAAAACCCCTTTAATACAATGAAAAAAAGAGAAACAAAGACATGGTGGGATTCATCTATTATAAAAATGTGTTTTCTAGTTTAATAGTGATAAAAAAAACTGCATGATACAAAATAGCTGTTACAAAAAAATTCCTCTGAAACTTGTACAGGGGAAAGGTAACAGGAAAACTTGACCAGATGTAGTTATTCAGAGGACATGAAGTATGTAGCCCGGACAGAGAAACCAATGACAGAGACCATTTCCTCCAAGCACGTTGAGTTAAATGAGAAAAAAGAATGCCAAGATAAAGGGCCAAATGGGTGTAAAGGGAGCCGGTTATACCCACCAGTATTTCCAAGTGAAGCTCAATTGGTCACAATCTCACTACGGAGGGACAAGCGCTACCCAGTATCGAACTGTCTAATGAGAAGGCTGGAGTTCTAACACTTAACGACTCTCCGCACTGGCTTCAGCTCGACAGTTTGCGTCTGCATGTGACAATCAGGGCATTTTAACCTGCTTGTTAATAGATGACGTGACGTGACAGCCGGGCTCTCAACGCACCAACTGTAACTCGGCCTGGGTATCATGCTGTGGCCTCAGGACGTTATAGTCAATGTCCAGTGAAACTAAAATGGTGGTGAAAGACTCCTTTTTAGAGGCACCTTTTTAAAATGTGGGGGTCTTGCAGATATGGGGCTATACTTGTTGTGGCCCAGGAACAGGTAATACGTTCAATGTCCAGTGAAAATACATAAAATGGGGTGAAAGACTCCTTTTTCCAGCACTTTTTAAATCGTGGGGGTCCATGCAGGTTTGGGGCTATGATGTGGCTCGGACTGGGATATTCAAAGTCAAGTTCAAGTAAAGATGATGGTTCAAATAATACTGCCTTCTGGCACTTTTCAAATTTGTGGGTGATGCAGGTTTAAGGGTCAGGCTTGTCGGTACCCAAGACAGGGATAGTGAATGGCTGTGACTTTTTTTCTGTTACTTTTATAAACCTAAGAGTATTGACTAAGATGTGAGCACGTATCCATTTGACTGTTGTGGATGTAATTTCAGCTACTCGAGCCTAGTTTGGGTGTAATAATGAAGGTGTTGTTGCTCTCCCATAGACTTTAATGGTCATCGATCATAATCGACGCCATATCGAAAAAACCTTATCGATAGCGGACCACCGACTATAGACTATCGACTCGATCTCGATAGCCAACGCAATCGCTCAACACTAATGGAGACAGATGGGACTTTCTTGAGCTTGCCTCTTTGGTAACCCACAAAATGGAAACCTTCAGCTAATCTTTTTACTTTTCAGACCACTTTCTTTGAATACTGGAAAGGTAAAGCAATTCAACTTTTTTCTTTCTTTAGTGCACAGTTTTTTGTTTTTTTTTAAGAAGTCCATTTGGAAGATAATATTTAAGTTCTCGGCTATTTCACCTGACCACCACCTCACCATCAGCCACCATCCTGCTACTTACTCAAATAGGAATCCAACCTCCGCTTCTCAATATCTCTTTTTTGACCATAGACAACAAATATTCTTCCTAACCCATAAATCATTCATTAGTTCCCCACTATTAGCAAGCTTTTCTTACTGGCAGAGTCCCCAATATTTCTTAGTGTTGTAGAGATGAAGCAAGTATTATTCTGGACATCTAAATCTGTCTTTAAGACTTTGATAGGGTCCAAAAGCCCATGGGTGGAGCACCTTTCTGTTCCCTCATTGCAAGATTTCTATTGTGTGGAGACCATAGGAACCCGTTCCCACTCACTTTGGTTGTTCAAATTAAATGGCATCATGCTCATGGAGGATCTTGGCACAAAACACCACCTGGAATCACTGGAAAACTCTTTGTGGCAGTTCCAAACACAGGAAAGACCTCATAAGACTCACCATCCATCAGACAGGTGCCTTTATGAATATTGCTATCTAAGTCTACTACTGGATCTCCCCCTCCGTTCCTCTCTTACATTACCTGTTTCATCCCTCCTATTTCTTTTTCTCTTATTCTTTAGTATCCTGACTATACACTGCTTCACCGAGGTATTAAGAAAATACCGTTAAGTGCCCATATGTACAAAATAACGGCTGATACTGAAAATAACACCCAGCCTACAGGACTAAAATTGATACTGTGCAATGTCCATGTATACTGAATAAGAGCAGAAATTAAGAATAAACACCCAGCCTACAGAACTAGAGAAGCAGTACTGTGCAGTGTCCATGTAAAACGAATAAGAGAAAATACTGAAAAACTACACCTGGCTTACAGGAATAGTACTGTGCAATGTCCATGTGTACAAGATAAGAGTAGAGAACACCCAGGAGTCTGGACTAGAGAAGTGATACTATTCAGTATTCATATACACAGAGAAAAAAATATACTGAAAATTACACCCGGCAAATGGAGTAGGAGAAGTGGTGCCATGCAGTGTCCATACAGAGATGAAGCAGAGCTAAATTTGACAGATATTGTACCATGGTGACACGGCACAGAATGTTATCTCAACTTTTTTTACTGCTTTCGATTGGCTATTGTCTTCAGATAAGAACAGAACACACAAAAAGCAACGATACCGCGATCAAGTTAAACTCTGCTATATCCATGTAGAGAGCACTAACAGATACTAATAATAATACCCAGCATAGAAGACTAGAGTAGTGTCCATATACACAGAATTAAAGCAAATACTGAGATTTACACCCAGGTTTCCATTTGTGTTTGTGAATACACTGTACATATACGTTACATATGTCTGTATACCAACAAAAAGGAAGTCTGACATATTCTGTGTCATAGCCATAGTTTTTAATAGACCATATGACCTGTTTTATGGTGGTATGGATTGCATTTGTGGTATAGAATAGTCTATCCTATTCTATTCCATCAATACACCAGTGTCCCAAATCCCTCTTAATGTCTTGTTCTTTCAGTTTTCCTTCTTTTTCCTCATATTATCCTTTTGCCATATAAAACAGCTGAAGCGTAGCTGCGAGTTGGTGGACATTCTCAGTGTGACCGTTACGGTTTCCCAAATGACTACAGTGGCCATCCTTCTCTAATCCATCTAATATCTACATTTTGTCTATTCTCTTTATGATGTTTTGTTATTTTTGTTAGTTCTTTGCTGTGGTGCAAATTGTGTATGTTGGATCCTGTGTTATCTATACATTTGTGCAGGGTTGGACATCAACATGAAGGATGAAGAGATAAGAGCTTTAAACACTATAGAAAACAACAAAAAATATCATTATCAAGCCATCAGACCATGTAGAGAATTTGGTAATTTTGGACCACCATAAGTATAAAAAGACGGCTCTGAATGTCCTTTCAGACAAAAGATGTTACAATATTAGACCGAGATCCTACAGATGTTTTCTTGCTAGGATTATATCAAAAAGTGAACTTGAATTTATGTTAATAACAGAACCTCAGATACCAACTTTCTATACTATTCCTAAACTACACGAAGGACTAGAACAGTTAAAGTGAGGTCCAATAGTGTCAGGCATCAATTCCATCTCCCAAAATGTAGGGGTATACCTGGAGAGGACACTGCATCCCTTTGTTGAAAATCTGCTATTATATGTTAAGGATGCTAATGATCTTTTGAAAAAAACTTGAAAATATTACAGACTTTTTGGAGACCCTAAATGTTAACGACTTGGGCCTCTGATTCACCTACAAAGTGAGGACACTTTAGACTTTTTGGATCTATCTATAAGAATCACGATGGTACATTTAAAACTAGTATAGGAAACCCACCTCAGCAAACAGTCACCACAATACTCCCTTGAAAAAGGGAATTTCTAAGGGACAGTATATTCGCCTATGACACAACTGCTCCATGGTAGAAGAATGCAAGAGACAAGCAAGGGACCTGAAATCTCGTTTTTTTAAGAAGGGGGATCCAGAGGAAAAATTTTTTTAAAGTGCTATAAATGCACTCAAACAAAAAAAGATCGCATCTACTCATTGACAATAGAGTAGACAATGTAAATCAGGAGGTATCAAGAATTATAGGTACCTTTGACAACCAAGCAGAAAGCGTTCAAGCAATTTATAAAGAATACTGGAATATACTTAGATTGGATCCAGAACTAGTGGATATTATACTTAAACATCCGGCAATAACTTATAGACGAGGCCGCTCTATAGGAGACCGTCTGGTCCATAGTCATTACTCTATGCAACAAACAACAGGTACTTGGCTTGAGAGACAAGCATTGGGATCTTCTAAATGTGGGAAATGCAAATCCATGACTATCAACTGCAGTACTTGTGTATGTCTAAAAGAATAAATAGGTGAGACCAAAAGAGAATTCTGGAGACGTATTAGAGACCACGCAGGGGATATTATTCATAAAAGAGATAGCATTTTTTGTGCTATTGAAAATGTAAAGTTCCCCTCAAGATGTGGTGATTGGGATAAGAGACTGTTGCAGAAAGAGAGAGGTGAAAACATTTTTTGGGAGAGTTAGGCACAGGGACAAAACTGTCATGTTTTCTCATTGTACAATCTGCTGCAGTCTGGTTACGCTAGGTGTGGAGACAGAAAAATGCTACGGCCCTAACTCTGAGTCATAGACACAGCTTTGTTAATCGACCCAGTGCTGTACAGAAGTTTAAATGAGCTCTTCAGCTATTGAAATGCAGAGGAGGAGTGGGATTAGACCCACACTGATAAAAGTGTAAAAAAAAACCACAAGATAAGGGACACTGTGGTAGTAACAGCTGCAGCCTTAGTTAATTGACATCCAATTTGCAAAGTGCTTGTTTTTCACTGTCCCCTTATTCTGAAGACCATTTAATGAAACGATAACACCCCTTTAACCCTCACATTAAAAAAAATAACATTGTGCAATGCAGTAAATTTTGCTTTGTTTTTCCTCCTACTGCTACTCCCTTACATAAGTAGTCCACACAACAGAAGTGGAACAAAAAAAACACCTAATCACACTGCACTCCCTGCAACTAATTATATTACACACTGCACCACCTAAATTTAATTAATGTATACTGCACATTGTACTCCCTAAAATTTGTACCCCACACTGTACCCCACCAAAATTATTTATTTAACAAACTGATTACAGATTACATTCCTCAATCATCAGAACCTCCCATGCACGTCTCCAAGACTTCACACGTGCAGCACCAGTTCTCTGGAACATGCTACCGCGGATGATCAGGCACATTCAGAACTCTCATAGCTTTAAGAGGGCCCTGAGAATACATCTTCTCAGTCTGGCCTACAAGAATCCCTAATGGCTAACCCCCCTCCCCATCATCCCCGAAAAAAAATATGAGGGAAGTGGTTGGGGGGGGTTTTATTAAAATGCGCACTCATTTTCGCAGTTAACTTTATATAGATGTACTGTTTGGGTTGCAGGTTCATCCGAATTCTACATAAAACAACCCATATTTATGTGCACATGGCTGGACCAATTGTAAATCCTAGCACTTCTTACCCTTCCGTCCACCCGTACCATCCTAAATATTTGTAAGCTCTTGCAAGTAGGGCCCTCACACCTTGTGTCTTAACTGTAAATAGCTTTTCACTGTGCAATGTCTGTCTTTTTGTCTGTACCTACGCCCTCCAAGTTGTAAAGTGCTCCGGAATATGTTGGCATTATATAAATAAAGATTATTATTTTTATTATAACTGTTCCCTGTAAAATTTATAATACACAATGGACTCCCTAAAATTAATCAGATTGCACACTGTACCCTTGAAAATAATTATAGACTATATTCTCATAAATTATCAATAATATATACTGTTTCCCTAAAAATTAATGATGCGGCGTTCCCTGCCGCCGGTGTGTCCGCGCGGGCGTCGCGGGTCACCCTCGACCACCCCCGTCCCTATCAGTCCCTGCGTCGGCACGCTATACCGGCCCCGCCTCGCTTTGCGGACTCCAGCTCCCGTTCGTTCCGGCTGCCTGTGCTCGTTGCCCGTCCCCTTAGCGCACGTGCGCTACAGCTGGTTTAGATTTAAAGGGCCAGGTGTCCCCGGTTAATTGTGAGCTCTGTCCAGACTCTGGTCCGATAGAGGAAGTGGTTATTCTCCCCCAGGCACTATTGTCCCGATCGTTGGTTTGCGTTTAGTGAGCTAAAGAGTGTCTAGTAATCCGTATTGAATTACCCGTGTACCATCCGTCCGCTCTTTCCTGACCTTGCCTGTTTGCCGCTGCCCTGACCGTTCTTGCCTGTATCTGACCATCGAACCTCTGCCCGCCTCGCCCTGACCTCTGTCTGTCCCCGGACTACTCTTCTGATTAGCGATTCCTGTAACCACTCATTACCCCCGGCCGCCATCGCAAGCAAGTCACTCCAGGGTGTAACGACCTGGTAGCCTCACGCCGCAAGCAAAGTCCATCCCACTTTGCGGCGGGCTTCTGGTTGAAAACCGGGGGCATACTTAGATTCCGTTCCCTGGCGTGTCTTAGCTATCACCGCTTGCGGTGGTCCAGCGAATCCACCGAACCCTGACAGAAGTTAATTACATAATGATATTATTCACTGTTTCCCTGAAGTTCATGATATAACGATATATTACACTAGACCCATGAAATCAAATATAATGTTCTCTATACCTCCTGAGATTAATTATAGTACCACTGTACTCCTGAAATGAAGTATGAAATAATCATAAGTAACCTTGGTGGTCAAAATTAGTGAAGGGATAAATGTAAGGATCCTTGGTAGACTAGGGCAGTGAGGAGGTTAAGCTATGAATCCCTGGTGAAGAGCAGTAGAAGTACAGTACAGCTGCATGCCTGCTGTACCTGCTGATATAGGACAGTAAGAGGATTTAAAGGGGTTGTTCACCTCATAATAAAGTCAAGTGAATAGGTCCATATTGAGATGTAAGTTAGAGGCACATGACTGCTGCAGCAGTCCCCATTCAAAAGTGATTGAGTGTCAATGTCCTGCTGTAACTGTGCACCAGAAAAAGATGAGTTGAAGTTTTTCTTTTTTATTTAACTTGGGGCTTTGAAGCTGTTGAAATTACATTATTATGAGGTAGACAACCCCTTTAATTTAAGGACGCTTAGTGGTCTACAGTCGACGGCTGTACAAAATTTCTTGTCGATTAGTCCATGTTGGTGGAACAAAGCTTATGAACCTTGACTAATAATATCATCAGGTATTAGGTATGACTGCTAAGCAAGCTGATACCCTCCCAAATGAGGTTTTGTTAACGAAAATAAATTTGCTTCACTGCTGTAATAATTGATCATTTAAGAACACAGAAAGGTCAGATTGTTGCAATACAAAAGGTTTTGTCGCCTCGTCATATAATATACCCCATCCTAGTTTACAGCCACCACCTGGCTCACTAATTGATCGTGTATTATTTTTTTTTGAATTAGTGGTGTGTATAAAAAAGAACTCCAGCACCCCAACCTACACTTGAACTGCAACTTGACCTCTGACAACATCCAAAAATCCACCCGCGACAAGCCGTGATTATCAAGAGGCTGAAGACGAAGATCCACTGCCGAGGTGACCTGGCACCCTTTAATGTGTCTCAGCGTCAAGTAAAAAGAATTAAAAACGATTTGAAGAGCGTGGTAGATTGTTTTAGACAAGCCTAGGGTCTGGCAGACCCCGTAAGCAACTGCTTCTCTCTTCCACTTCAGCCACAGTCAACAGGCCTGTTCAACCCTCAAGTCCTGTTTCAACTACAACAGTTTTATAGGATTCAGTCTCGAAAATGTCCTCCATGGTTGAAGTCAGTTGCCCAGGAAGACCAGCACTTCACAAATGCAATTAAAAAATGTGTGGCCACCGCCGCTAGACTGATAGGACGCTGGAAAAGTGCCAGAAAGTGGATTTCTCAGATGAATCTTCAGTGAATTATACCACAGCACCGCAAATACTGCAGGGGACCTACTGAAAGCCTATGATCCAAGAATACATCGCAGCCAAAAACAGGTAAGTTTGGTGGTGGAAAGGATCATGATCCTGTGGATTACATTCAAGTGTGGAAGGCAATATCAATAGTCTGAAAATATTCAAGAATTATTAGCAATACCTCATACATTCCCTATCATAACAAGGGGTCAAATGTTGCAGCATGAGGGTGCTCCATCTCATACATGCCATCTCTACATCAAAGTTCCTCAAGGCAAGGCAGATCAATATGATCCACGACTGGCCAGCCCAATCACCAGACATGAAACATCATTGAACTATTTTGGTGTAAGATAAAAGAGGTGAATGATTGAATGACAAAACAAAGAATCTTGATGAACTCTGGGAGCATGAAACTGCATGGATGCCAGTCCTTCAAGCTCATGAAAGTCAACACAAAAAATTAAATATGGCTCTAATAGCACCAACACTTCATTCACCAAGTGTTTCTGAAACAGATCTTTTTATTTGCGAATGTGAATTATTTGTTCTGATTTTCACAATACTTGACTGTGGGCGACAAAACTTTGTCTTGCCAAAATCTGACCTTTCTGTGTTCCTTATATGAATCAATTATTTCACAGCAGAGAAGCAGAATTTATTTTCGTTAAAAAAACCTCATAGGCAGGGTTTCAGCTTTCATACGAGTCATTTCTAAAACCAATGGATGAATTTTAAGTCAGGTTATAAGTTTTGGTTTCCACAACATGGATAAGCAACGGAACTTCTGTCAGGGACTGTAAGGCAGAGTAGGGGTTATTGTATGGATCTCTGGTAGGGAGTAGCAGAATAATTAATGCTGAATACCTGGTGATTTAGGGAATAATGTACAGATCACTAGTGATCTAAGATAGTGAAGGAGTTAATGTAACAATCCTTGGTGGTCTAGAGCAGTGAGGGTTTTAAGGTAATATTAACTGTACAGGCTCCAGCATTGTCCTGGCTGTTATATATTGTTTCCTTTTAGCACTGCTCATACAGATGACTGCAGGGAGGTGGAGATCCCAAACAATGGCGGGGCTATATGTCTGAGGCAAGCAGCTCACTGACTGATCCAGCTGACCGGATATCTTCCAGGTAGGGCAAATTATCAGCCCAGACCTGTAGGTGTGATCCTGCCTTTGATAAGAATGAGGAAACCGCTGAAAAGCAATCTCTACAAAACAGAAATAATTAGCCTGTTGTTAGGCTTAGTGACCAGAGGTAAAGCTGCAAGATTTTAGGATTTTTATAATAGTGACATTGAAAATTTATAAAAAAAAAGCCCCTAAACATTTCAACAAAAGATGATATTCTGATAACACATTCCCTTTTGGCCAATAGAATAAGACAGTTCATTTTCTCAGGCAAGAATTACAGTTTTCACTAGCTATCTGATTCCATGGGTGAAAATATTATTTCTTTTGCTTTTATAGTCTACTCAAATCTTGTGCTTCCTCTAATTAAGACAAGCCTTTTTAATACTGAAGCCATCTCTGCTACTAAATCTGACTTATTTTCTTGTCATTAAAAGCAAGCCTTGGACCCTATGGGGATCTAATTTTTAGAACTACAACATTGTTCTTTCTGTAACTACACACATTTTAACACTGGCTAATGCAATTACTGGAAATATACTACCATTTTCTGTATTCATATGATAAATGATCCTTTTCACTATAGTGCCTATAAGTCTTTGTATTTTCACAGCAAAACCTAGTTTTTGATTATTATGAAACCTCCTTCTCCCTAGTTGGGTATGATTTCTTGCATTGATGACTATATTGTATAGACACATTTGCCATACGTAGTTGCCCAGCATTGATGCCAAATACATTGCTTACATGACATGGTAACATAGTAGATAAGGTTAAAACAAAAATACATATGTCCATTCGAGTCCAATCTATAACCCTCCAATGTTGATCATTTCTGACTTCAAATCTGGCAATCAGAATAATCCCCGGATTAACATTTTATCTCTAGAATCTAGTAACCATAACCTGTGATATTATGCCTTTCCAGAAAGGCCCTACTAAAAATTATAAAAGCATTTGCCTTCACAACCTCCTTCTTCTTTCTTCTAGACATAGAGGATGCCCCCTTTTTGTGGTTAAAAAGATCATGTGAAAGATCTCTGCTGTCCACTTACACATTTTTGCAGATGACACCAAGCTATGTAATGTAGTGCAATCAATGGAAGATGTTCATAAATTGCAAGCAGACCTGGACACACTGAGTGCTTGGACATCCACTTGGCAAATGAGGCTCAATATGGATAAATGTAAAATTCTGCATCTGAGTACTAATAATCTGCAGACATCATATGCCCTAGGGGTTAAAAAAAAACTGGGAGAATTGCTTGTTGAAAAGGAAACCGGGTGTTCTTGTAGATCAAAACTGAACCCCATCAATGTAGCTGTTCAAAAGGCCAACAAGATATTGGTGTGCTTTAAAAGGCCAGGACTCGCAGGACAGGGATATAATTTTACATTTTAAAACATTGGTTCAGCCTCATTTGGGAATATGTGTTCATTTTGGGGCCCCCCGATTATGAAAGGATATTTTGGGAGCTAGAGAGAGTGCAAAGAGGAGCAACCAAACTAATAAGGGGAATAGAGAATCTTAGTTATGAGGAGAGGTTAAAAGAATTAAACTTATTTAGTCTTGGGATACATGATTAAGTTACTGTATATAAGTTTATTAATGGCCGCTACAAAAAGTATGGTAAAAATCTATTTCATGTAAAACCCCTTAAAAAAACAAGGGGACGTTCCCATTTGTATGGAAAAAAAAAGTTTAATTTTCAAGAAAAAGAACCTTCTTCCCATTAAATGTAAACCTGTGAATTCCTACCTGGGGAGCAGGTCACAAAGAAACATTGAGATTTTCAAAAAAAGGCTTGTAACATTTTTTTTAAATAATATTCACACTTAATGCCGTATAAAATATCCAAAACCCAGTCTTAGGGCAATTTTGGGGAAATTAGGAAGAAATTTTCCCTTGGGGCAGTTTGGTTCGCCTTTTGGGCTTCAAAAGTCTTCATAAATAGGGGAGGCTGTTTTTAAAAAACTCCCATCTCCCCCCCTTTCACCACATTTTCCCCCCTTGGGTTGAACTTCAGGGATGTATGTCTTTTTAAACCCGTACTAATATGCAACTATGTAAATTTATAAATGGCCCCTCAATTTACAATGGCCCTATGATCAATTTTTTTAAACATACAATGATCTTTCCCGGGGCAGTGTATGTTGAGCATATTTTCAAGGTACAATGATTCAGCTGATTGTCATGATTTTTTACCAGTTAAATCCCAATATTAGTGAAGTACATGCAGTGTTTGGGCATCTAGGGGGCCCTCTACATTACATGTGGGCTCCCATGTCCTATATGCTCTTTACATGTGAGGATGAGGGGCCTTTTTGGGGACCAGAGGGTTCCCATTTTCTTTTTTAGGAACATCAACTGTATAAAAGTGATTTCCATAGCATTTTTTCCCTTATTTGAAAGGGCTGTTTTTTTGTTTTAGTTATCTGCATAATTTTCTTTTAAACTTATTGTGCTTATGTTAGTGCATTTTGGGGATTGGAAACCCAATTTCCACTTTTTATAAATTTGGGTTTCAAAATACAATGGCCCTTTTGAAACTAAAAAAATTTTGTATTTTGGGAGGGCCCACTGTAATTAATTAAATCACCTTTAACCCCCAATTTTTTTCCCTGATATAGCAATCGTTCAATTTAAATTGGTCCCCTCCTCTTTTCTTTACTCCAACCCCATCTTTGTTTTTCCCCCTTAAAACCCCCAAATTTGTTTTCTGGCCCCCAAAAACAACCCAATGTTTTGGCCTCCCCAAAAGAAAAAAATTTGCAAAAAGCCAAAATTATGTTTTGTTATTTATTAAAACCTTTCCTTTTAATGAAACCCTTTTAATGAAACCCATGATATTATTTACCTTAGCAGAAGTCCCCTGACATTGCATTAAATATGGGAAAGTCATTTTCCACTTTTAAAATTTTAGTACATAATTGTAGATTTTTTTTCCCCTCGCGCAAATGAATTTTGGTTTTTCATTTATCTATATTAAGCTTTTTTCAAAAAAAAAAACTAAATGTTTTCAAAATTTAAAAAGATTCACAAACAATACATGAAACCCACAAAAAAACAAAAAAAAGGGTTGCAAGAGCAAATGCACATGAGAAAAAATATGGACAAAAAGTATTCAAAAAGAAATGTTTTGATTTTAAAAAAAAAACATCAAAACATTAAAATAACACAGACCCAAAAGTTAAACGACAAAGGGCATAGTCTAAAAAAAATATTTGACAAAGGCAAGTTCCAAAGGCATAATTGCGGGGGTAAAAATTTGCCCCGCAAATAGCTTGGGGCTTTTGGGGGCTTGTGCTGTTCCCCCGGGGGGAGGGGGGCGGCAACCCCCCTGCCCCAAGAAAATTATTTCTAGCGGCGCGTATTCCCCCCTATAATTCACATGCAAATTATCTCCCCCCCCGGGAGGCGTATTTTTGCGAGCAGGGGAGGGGGCGTTAAACCATAGTTTCCTCCCAAAAAAAGGGACTTTTTTTGGGGTTAACTGTAAATGACTGGCACATATCTCGCCCCTATTGAGCACAGTACGGCGGAAAATTTCGGGGCCCGAAAAAATGTCCCCCCCTTTTAAAACCGTGTGAACAAAGCCAAAGAAAATCAAAAAAAAAACATTTTTTGCACAAACATAAAGAACAAAAATTGATTGGGGGACCCAAAGGTTTGGGGAAATTTGAAAACAAGAAAAAAAAAAAATAGTTAAAAAACATAAGAAATATATAGTTGGAACAACAAGTTTACATACACTATATAAAAAAACACATCTGCATGTTTTTCTCACCATCTGACATGAAATCAGAGTAAACTTTACCCGTTTCAGGTCAATTAGGAACCAAAATTATTTATATTTGCCAAATTCCAGAATAATGAGAAAAAGAGAATTTTTAGGCATTTTTATTTCGGATCAGTTTCTGATCCGTTTGACGCAGCAGACACCCTTATTTAAAACTATAGGGAGCGTTTCTGGCTGCAGCAAAAAAACGCAATCAAACACGCAGAACACTTTGGGTGCATGTATGATGCATTTTACGCAACGCTTTTGAATACGTTTTTCAGATCCGAAAAATGTATTAAAAGCACTGTGTGAACATCCTCTAAATATAATCACCGACACATGACATGAACATGTCAGAATCACTTGGTGCAGAATGTCATATATCATGTGATCGGAACTATGGAAGCGAAATAAACATTTAACTAAGCCCCAGTCAGTAATCCAAAACACATCACATATGACATGCCCATGGCAACCATGGCAACCAAATAAACACCAATGTAACATAAGCATTTTACTAGCATTAAATCAGAAGTTCACAGTGAAAAAAAGTCTGATACAATACAATACACATATAAAAGTGAAAATACATCCATATGCTCATAAAGAAATAAGCAAGTGAATAATGCATACCTGTACCTACAAAGAAACAAAAAAAACCTTTGGGCCACATGTATGAAACGGTTTTGGTCTAAAACTCACTTTTTCTGCATAGAAACCTATGGGCAAAAAAGTGAGTTTTAGACCAAAACCATTTCATACATGTGGCCCTTAATTTGCCATTTCTCCTTCCAAGCCTCCAACTTCCCTAAATCCCTCTGTAATATTGTATTATCCTCCTCTGTGTTGATTATCTTGTAGAGCTTTGTATCTGCAAATATTGCCATTCTGCTCTGCAAGCCATCTACCCAATCAGTCTGTTCCTTTTGTAACCACTCTCTGTTTCCTATCACAATTGTGAACAAATTTACATCTATTTTCCCCCAGTCCAATCGTTTTCAGTTCTTGCACCAATCTTTTATGTGGCAAACTATCAATAAGTCAGATAGACCACATCTACAGTCTAAGGCCTCGTTCACACGGCTCATTTGGGGACAGATTTCAGCCGTATTGCTCTCCAATACGGCTGAAATCCGTCCCTGTCATTACGGTAATCCACAGATCTCATAGAGAACTAGGGATTCCGTCTCCTCTCACCGCTCGGCGAATACGCCGCGGGGGGAGAAAGTGACATGCACATTATCCCGGCGGGATACGCACCGTGGATAATGGATGTCTATGGGACCGGCGAGCACTCGGCCCCCCACCCCCGCTGCACGGCAGCCGGCGTAATTGCGGGCGACATCCGTCCCCGCAATTACGCAGGCAATAAGCCGTGTGAACTTCGCCTAATTGTGCTGCAATACACTTATATTATGCCCTGCAAATACGGTAATTCATAGCTTTCATTGAGAGTTATGAATATCTGCTGTTTTCTCTGACGTGTATTACGAAGAAGTGAATGTCATTGCAAGACTTCAGAAGTATGTACTGACCAGCGCGTACTTCTGAAGCAACAGGCGTACAGCTGCACGTGTAAAGATGCGGGAGCTCAATGGTAGCCCCTGCTTGCTAGTTCTTTCTATTGCGGGGAGAGGAGATGTGGGACTCTTGGTAGTGGAGTGTACCGGCGTATAAAGGATGACACAACAACTTTTCACCGGCAGAACTGTAACTTTACTTCTCTTTTCAGCTTCCTCCAGCAACGACACTTCCATCCACTTCCAACCGTTCACCCAGTGTCCCAGCCAGCTTCAGTAGCACGCACACCACAGTTCCAGAGGGAGCTCTCTCCTAGCTCTACCTCACCGCTACCCTGCCTGTCTTCAGTGGCTTCCCACACAGCACAGGGGGGGCTACTCCTCACTGCTGCGACAATGGCCTCTCTTCTTCACCTGGCTCACCTATATCACCGCTGGAGGTGAAGCTCTGCTCCCAGGACTACCGGCTTCTTTTGCTGTGAACTTCTCATCAACTATATACAGGTCTTTCTCTCTATCAAGCTGGCTTCTTTCCTTTCCATAGGAATCTGCCACCCCTCATCCCTAGCCAGGGCAATGAGACTTCTGCTCTCTTTCAGCTTGCTACAGACTCCAGCAGACTCAGGCAGAACAGACCCTGAACTCCTACAGGTCTCACTATTTAAGGGATCCCCCTGCTGACAGCTAACCCCCCTTCTTGTCTTCTCACAAACTCAGCTCCCTATTGGCTGAGGGGTTACACTCCTGTTGCCAGGCAGACTAAACTGGGGCCAGTAATCTTCAACATTAACCTCTAACTTACTGTACACTATACATGCTAATCTCACATCCTTGTCACTTCTATCTCTAAGTATATACAATGCAATTTACACCATTAACCTCTTACTGTACAATATGAGCTATTAAACTAACATTCCTATCAACACTATATCTAAGTCTGTACAGTGCAATTTCCCCAACTTTCCCAGAAAGAGACATCAGCAGCTTTGCACATCCTACACACACACATTGCTCGCCTAAATACGCCTGCAATACTCTGTGTGAACATACCCTTAGCCAGCTCCAGACTGGAGCTTACTTTTGCATGTATTGCACCAGTTCTCTGGAACATGTTACCCCATGTGAACAGGCACGCTCACAACCCTCACAGTTTTAAGCATACATGCCAACTCTCCCGTTTTTTGGCGGGGGGTCCCGCTATTTGGGGTCCCCTCCCGCCCTCCCGGGGGAGTTGGCATTCCTCCCGCCGCCTGCAGGCGGCGGGGGTCCTTTAAATTACCGCGGCGCAAGAGTAGCGCTGGTGCGCTACTCTTGCGCCGCGGACCGCTCCTACAGGCGGGTGCAGCGGCCGCAGCGGCCGCTCACCCGCCCGCGGTCTCACTGTGCGGGGAGGAGGCAGGAGGGATCGCTCCCTCCTCCCTCCTCTCCCTGTATGTACGGCGCCGGTGTGTGCGCCGTACATACAGGTCAACGGCGCGGGGGAAGTGACGCGCGGCTGCAGGGAGTGACGCGCGGCTGCTCTCACTTCCCCCTGCGCCGCTGAAGAGATCGGTCGGGAGCGGCCGCGCTGCATGGAGCCTGGTAAGGTAATTGGATTTTATTATTTAATTTTTATTAGCTTTAGGGGGCTCTACCTGGCTAACAGAGAGGGCAACTACCTGGCAACAGAGGGGCACTACCTGGCAACAGAGGGGGCACTACCTGGCAACAAAGGGGGCACTACCTGGCTACAGAGGGGGCACTACCTGGCTAACAGATGGGGGCACTACCTGGCTAACAGAGGGGGCACTACCTGGCAACAGAGGGGACATCTACCTGGCAACAGAGGGGACATCTACCTGGCAACAGAGGGGGCACTACCTGGCAACAGAGGGGACATCTACCTGGCAACAGAGGGGACAGCTACCTGGCAACAAAGGGGGCACTACCTGGCTAACAGATGGGGGCACTACCTGGCAACAGAGGGGACACTACCTGGCAACAGAGGGGACACTACCTGGCTAACAGATGGGGCACTACCTGGCTAAGAGATGGGGGCACTACCTGGCAACAGATGGGGCACTACCTGGCTAACAGAGGGGGCACTACCTGGCTAACAGAGGGGACACTACCTGGCAACAGAGGGGACACTACCTGGCAACAGAGGGGACACTACCTGGCTAACAGATGGGGGCACTACCTGGCTAACAGATGGGGGCACTACCTGGCTAACAGATGGGGGCACTACCTGGCTAACAGAGGGGGCACTACCTGGCTAACAGATGGGGACATCTACCTGCAACAGAGGGGACATCTACCCGCCAACAGAGGGGACATCTACCTGGCAACAGAGGGGACATCTACCTCGCAAACAATGGGGGCACTACCTGGCAAAAAGATGGGGCACTACCTGGCAAACAGATGGGGGCACCTACCTGGCTAACAATGGGGGCACCTACCTGGCGAACAATGGGGGCACCTACCTGGCTAACAATGGGGGGCATCTACCTGGCTACAAATTTGGCTCTACCTGGCTACAGAGGGGGCATCTACTTGGCTACAAGGGGCATCTACCGGCCTGTAAGGGGCACTACCTGGTTATGGGGGGCTACTACCTGGCTATAAGGGCATCTACCTGGCTTTCTTCCAAAGCCGTTATGCAGTTAGGTGGAGTGGGGTGTGGCTTTTTTGAAGGGGCGTGGCATACCAACAAGATGGGCGTGTCCATGCAAATTTTTGCCGCGGCGCGCTACGCGCGCCGCCCACTAAATTCTCCTGCTTTTTCATTTTCGAAAGTTGGCAACTATGGTTTTAAGTGTGCTTTGAAAATTCATCTTCTAAGGCCATGTTCACACGGCTTAAAATGGGACATATTTCAATCCGTAATTATGCGCTGTAGTGCGCGAATTACAGCTGGAAAACGTCCCAGTCATTACAGTAATCCACAGTTCTCATAGAGAACTATGGATTACATCTCCTCTCCCTGCTCGGCGAATCTGCCGCGGGGGGAGATAAGTGACATGTGAATTACTAGCGGCGTATACGCGCCGCTGGTAATGAAAATCTATGGGTCGACGAGGTGCCAGCCCCCCGCTCCGGCCCCCGCACCCGCCCCCGTCCCCACGGCATAATTGCGGGGCGTAATTACGCCCCGCAAATAAGCCGTGTGAACCCAGCCTTAGACAAGCCTACCAAGATTCCTAATTGTTAACCCCCCCAAATTCTGTCACACATTTGTCCCTTCCTGCATTTTGGCACCCACAGGCAGTTATCTGTATATAGATGTACGTTCTGGGTGGCAGGTTCATCCACTTTTTTATGTATACTACCCCATATTTATGTCACATGGCTGGACCATTGTAAACCAAGCACTTGTAACCCTTTGTTTCACCCATACACCCTAATAGATTGTAAGCTCTTGCGAGCAGGGCCCTCACACCTCGTGTCTCATTTGTAAATAGCTTTTTTATAATGTAATGTCTGGTTTGTCTGTGCTTATACCCTCTATATTGTAAAGTGCTGCGGAATTTGTTGGCGCTATATAAATAAAGATTATTATTATTATTACCTTCTAGTAAAAGCTGATCAGATCTGTTTAACAGGACCAATCACTATAAAGCAGTTTTGGTGCTGTGCTATAAGGATATTTTTACTGAGAGTCTCTAAGATAGTAACTCTTAGAAAAGATGTAAATATTTTACACACAATATTAATTAATCTTACAGGCCTAGAGTTACTGCACCCAATCTTGACCTTTCTGAATATTGGCACTACATTGACCATGTGCCAGTACAGTGGAACAGATCCGGTCATAGAAGCCTTAAAGAGAACCTGTTAGGTTATGCCCCTCTTGCTGAGGACAGCACAAGCTAGTACCAGACATGCTGTTTCCAGCGCTGTGTCCCTTATTCTTATTAGATGCAGCAGTTTAAGTGCATTTAATTGTATGTTCACATGATGTATTTTGATGAGTAAATTTACTCTTCAAAATCTGCTTCAAAATTAGTTAAAAAAAACACCTGATTAGAGGA
Organism: Phyllomedusa bahiana; assembly: GCA_025379985.1. Lineage (NCBI taxonomy): Eukaryota > Metazoa > Chordata > Amphibia > Anura > Hylidae > Phyllomedusa > Phyllomedusa bahiana. The sequence goes on from JAODAL010047438.1 coordinate 19,984, forward strand.
CAATTTTGAAAAGTATTGTGGAAACATATTTTAAAGAGTATTTTGAAAAATCCCATCCCCCCATTGTTTCCTGTAGGGATTTTATTCATGTAAACGCCTGAAGAATGGACAAATCACTTAAATTTGAGCACATAAAATCATCTCTAAATGTGTTCTTATAAAATACGGGTCATGTGAATGACATTGCATATTTTACATTGCAATCAATGACAAGTGTTTAGAATATTATTATTATTATGATGATGAAACTTATTTTGTTATATGTTTCTGAGCAAAATACATCCCAAAATAAGCTTCACAATACTTTTAGTGAACATACCCTAATGCTCAAAGCTGGTAGTTTGCAGCCTACTCTGCCAAAAGGAGTTGGGCTTCATGACCCGCCCACTATGATGCCCGCCCAACTCCCGGTTTTATTCATGGGCTTTACTTTAAAGAAAAAAATTTTGTTTTCAGTTGTGAGTGGGTGGGGTAACTTGGGGGGGGGGGGATAAATGCCCCTGAATAACTGGATCATCTTGGAAAGCCCAAAACCCAATTTATCAATTGCTTAAATCTATCTTAAGAAATACCCAAACATTCCCAAAAATTTTTATTTAATTTCCCTTGAAATAAAAAACATTTAAAAAAACCCTTTCTCCACCTCCTACATTTTAAAAATGTTCAAATAACCTTTTTCCCTTTTAATTTTTTTTTTTTAAAAATATAATTAAAAATATTTGGGGTTTATTTTTGCTTTTCTTTTGCCCCTTTAATTTTGTTTAAATCTTTGAAAGTCTCTATGTTTTTTTAATATTTGAAACCCTACATTGACCCCAGAGTATGTGCTGTAATGAAAGCATAGCCCATGATTTGAAGTGATGGCTGCATGTTCACATAAGGAAATATATATACTGACAATGCTCGGGATGGGGGGAAAACAAGGGCCCCCTATTATTGTGTAACACTAAGCTTTTTTTGTTCCCCATCGCAAAAATCGGAGTTCGGTTTTTTTTTTAAAAAAAACTTTATGGAAAAAATTAGAGGGGGCCCCTGATTGGTTGTTTGGGGAAACAAAGAAGTATTATGTTCACATAATAAATAAGACCCAATATAGCGGTGGCAGGGAGGCTGGAGAAATGAGTACTTGTTAAAAGAAAATTCATACATGTGAAATAAGACTAAAAGGTTGGTATTTCTGTTAAAAACAAACTTTTATTTTATGTAGTTGGGCTTGAAGAAGGGCCTTAATTTAAAAGGACACTACTATCATTTGTTTCACATATTGCCAAGCAAGATGTAACAATTCTATAAAAAAAAATTATTAAATAGTTGGTTTTTTTAGATATCATTTTTAAAATTTTGTTTTTGCATTCTTCCTTTTTTGTTGGTTTCCCCTTTGTGGCTCGGGTAGCCTGAGTGAGGATTTTTTTTATGGGCCCCTCTTCCAGATCATTTATGGTCAGAAAAAAAAATGTTATGCGGGATTGATAAGTGAAAATTTTTTGTATGCCCAAGAATTTTACAACATAAAAGAAGGGGGTGTGTTGATTTTTCCCCTTCTTTAAACAAATTAATGCCCCTGTATAATCAAATTAAAACCCCATAGACAAATAGTTTTCTTCAATTTTGTTTTTTTTATTATGTAAATAATTGTGGTAAAAAACATGTTTATTTATAAGGTTATGGGTTTATTTATAGGTCTATATCATTTCCAAACTAGGTGAAAAATTTTTTAGCCCTGAAGTGCCCTTGCCGGGTGCAACGTTTAGATCTGAAAAGGTTTAAAAAAAGCGGGAAAAACTTCTTTGGGCAAAAAAGTTAAGATATTATCATTTATGTACTGTTTTTCATTGCCCTAATCTTTATTGACCTGTCCAGAAAAACAACAAAGCAATCATTATGTCATTACTACATTTGTAACAAGATGCGCGAAAGCAGAAAGCTCAGAAAATGGAGTTTATTTTGCTCTGCCTTTCGGGGAGTTTTATTTTTTACTGTTACTGCTAGAAATGGACAATATTTTATATCTAATGTTTAATTGCATAGGACTGTTGAAATAAAAAGAAAATTGTCAAAATTTTAAAGAAAAGAGTTTTCCAGGAATATTGGTTTAAGCAAAAATACCCCATTGTGATGGAAGTGTCCCTTTAAATGTGTTCACTAACATATGTAGCAGAGACTAACATGGCAAATAACACAGCATAATATCAAGCCCCGAATATTTCTCATACAAAAAGTTGGGATATCATCATCTGTATTTTGTTTGAAATTTTCCAGGCATGGCAAAAAAAACAGATTTTGGGAAAGGGTAGGGGAATTTCCTCTGGGCCTTAAATATTTTAGGGACTTTGGGGCCCCCACCACTCCTGATGGTTAGATGATTCAATCCAGTTGCAAAAGGTGTAAAGGGAGAGTCACTGGTTGAACTTTCTCCATAACTCCCTTTGACTTTGGGGGAGAGAACCATGCACATGTGTGGCATTCTGTTTTATATATGGCTACAATAGGGATACGGTGATATCACAAGGGGAATAGGGGACCCTACCAACCTTAAGCCAAAACTGCTTAGAAGGCTTGCTTTATGGCTTTATTAGCAAATAAACATAGATTTAACACAAAGGGCCACATGTATTAAAAATGTCTAGGTTAAAACTCACTTTTTTTCCCCAGGCCCCCCTCCTTTTTTTTAGTGCTTGGGAAAAAAATGAGAGGTACTTGTTGGTTGCTTTGGCCAAAAAAATTTTTAGACTAGTCGTTTTAATAACGGGGCCCAAAAAAACCCTAAAAAATTCCATGCAAAAAATTTATTTAGGAGGTTTCCCCTGTATCTACAGTAGGTGGATAGAAGCAAGCTTTGGGGTCCGTACGGGTCAGATTTGTTAAAAAAACCTGATATGTTTTTCTTTTTTCTTTATTGTTCCGCTAGTTCTTTATTTTGAAGTTTGCAGATATTTCCCCTTTTTTATATCCCTTGTGCTGTGATAGTTTCCCCTTATTTACAATATAAGTGAATAGAAAAATAAAAATGAGAAACCCCAAGAGGCTTAGGATGTGCCCACACTGTGAATACAGGATAAATTAGAACTCTTTAGCAAAAGATGCAATGTGATAATTATTTAAAACATAAAATTCCCATTAAAGTGTCCTCAGAACAGAGTCTTGAATTATGTATTGCCTTAAGATTTTCTTACAAAGTGTAAATGGTGTTTCTACTTGTAAGTTAAACCCCATCTAATGAAGTATGGAAGGATCATAGTCATAGTTGGCTAATACAAGATTAATTAAAAGAAACAAATTATCAAACCCCTTTCATTTCTGTTCCCATGTGGTGCGAACAAATCTTGTTGCTGTTTAGAGTAGCATTGCGTTTTCTTGTTTTTTTTTTGGGGGCCTCAAACTTCAAAAATATGCCCTAAAAATAAGTTGGGCCCTGAAAATACCGAGGAGGCCTTAAGAGTTTTCAGTGAAAAATTGGACGAGGTGTAAGAAAAGTAGAATTGCCAAAAAATTGAATGGGGCCCAAAAGATCCTTTTTTACCATACTTGAAAAACCCTCCAAATCGTTGGGAGACCCCCAGAAAAAAGGTGCCCTCCTAAAACTCCTGGTATGGTTGAAATCTCCGGTGGTGTTGGGATGGTCGGGCTCAGGGCTGTGTCTGCCAATATGCAGTGGCAGTGGTGTAATGTCACCCGGGTTTTCCCACTGCAGAAAAAGAGAATGGGGTAACGTAATATATTTTTTTCCCTAGATGCCGCCCCCAGTGGCAGGCATGGATTTAAGCGGTTAACGGGGGGGGGCCAAATCACGGGCTTCGGGTCTGCCCTGTATGAAGCCTATTAGACCGTTGGGCACAGGGTAAACTGTAATGTATTGTATGTATTAAAAGTGTCAGGGATTTAAAAAAAGTTAGTCCGTAAAACTGGCGACTGGCATTCACGCGTATTTTAATAGTTTTCTGTCCGAAAATTGGCCGCCCGGCATTTTTGGGCATTTAAAACAGTGTAAGTGCGCCAGAAAATAAGATCCTCTCAAAATCTGGTGTCAGGGATACCCTGCTAGAAACTTGGCCTAAAAAAAAGGGGGTGTTGTGCACATCGCGGCCCCTTGCATATAATTTTTAGTGTGCCTATCGAGGCGTTTTTCGCAACGAGCCCCTAAAACTCATTTCTAGTTTTATGTAATACGGTCAATAGAAAACCTTGTGTTATGAAGGTGCAGAGCGTTTCATTTATAGGCTCATTACAATGTGCGTGTCGGATTAATGCCCTAGTGTTGGTGTTGTTATGGATGGTAATTCGCTTCTCCTCACCTGTTAGGTATAAAATTAACCCGAATTTTTTCCCCTTGACTTGATTGGGGTTTTAAGTTCGAGTTTGAGCGAACCCCGACCCCAAAACCCCTAAAGTTTTAGGGTTGACTCAAATATTTTCTGTTCGTCTTTTCTAGGAATAAATAAGACTCCTTGTTGTGCGGTGTCCAGATTACTGAGGTGGCATTGCCAACATTTTAAAATTTAAAAACTGACATTGATTGAGTGTGATCTCAAAAAAAAGCAATTTCGGCATTTACTAGTGAATACAAGTTTTATACAAGTTGATCTTAAGTAGTGGTAATATTAGAATATTCAATATATCATCATTAGATCATCAACATTAAAACACCCTAGTCATAAAACGCATTGTGTTGGCACTTGGCAAGTTAAACTTGTTAGCCGCGGGGACTTTTATCCTACTTGCTTACTTTTTCTTACTTACTGTATTTTCTGTCGGTTTGGAAGCAGTTTGAAATTTTAATTTCCACCGCAGTACAGATTAGGGAACTAAGGGGATCTTCACACAAGAATTTGCATGTAATTGCGCTTTTCAATTGCAAAAATGGTAAAATCATAGCATGAGTGCCTGAGAAACCCTCCATATTCCCGGCACACTTCGTGCCTGTAAAGAGAAGGTATACTTTTTTGGGTCCTTCGCGTCAGGAAAAAAAAAAAAAGGAATAGGAGGGTAGGCCGAAGCGCGTTAAAAATACAGTTGGCCGGTGTTACTTTCAACAGCCCTCTTGGGTCGTTTGAAAAAATTTGGAACATAAATCTGAAGAAAATTTAAACCCCAAAAATTCCCTAACTGGTAAAACCCCCATAAAGTTTATGAAAAAATTCCCCCTTTGGTTTCTTGCAGGGTGGAAATAGGCAAAAAATACCGCTTCTAATTGAAATTATGTAGGTTTTAGCTAAAATATGCTAAATATTCCAACATAAACCTATGGAACAGTTATTTCCCATATGAATAATTCTGCATATTTTCTGGATTGCTGACTACTATCAAGCAGGGTAAACACTAAACTATTTGGGTATCTTGTGGTTTTGTTTGTTACATGTAAAATGGTTTTATGTTGTTACTCAAGGGATGAGTTATCGGTTGGAAAAGCAGAGGGTGGAAGGCTGACCGTGGTACCGATGCCAAATGAGTGTGAAAGACAGAACAAATATTTTCTCTTGATAAAAACTAATTATAAATTCAGCAATAGTTTAAATTTAAAAAAACATGGCTTTTTCCTGAGGGTTTCAAGTACATAACGCAATTGTCTCATTTTCCCCAAACTATTTATGATCCCCCAATCCCTTACACTGCATCTCATTTGAGGGTTTTCAAAAACTATCATATTGTTTGATATCAAATTTTAGCAAGTGAGCCCCTTTCAAAGGGGGAATCATTTAGCCATCCCTATGTTTGAAATGTGCTATTTATTTTCAGATCTTTTAAACAGGCTGGGACTGTGTTAAGGTCAGAACCATCTTATAATAGCGAGGTATGGAAAAAAATTTTTTTGGTTTGAGAGTAAAAAAACGATAGGTATTTTGTTCAGGCATCAAAGCCCAAAGGAAAGAACATTTTTAAGTTAAGATTTATTTTATGAAAAATGTTGTATAAAAAATTTTTGAAATACTAGACTGGGTTTTTTACGCCATGCAAGAGCATTGACCCCTGAAGTGGGTCATCTGGGTGTTAGGCGTTGCCCCGCTTTAAAAAATTACAAATGAGATTTTACAATCATCCTATTGCCCTTTTAATGGGGAATTATTTGGTAGATATATATTATATAGAAGATAGATGTAGATAGATAGAAGCAGACAGAAGATAGAAGACGCAGACAGTAATTAGGTGAATAATTTTTTTTTACCCATGTAGCTGTTTGAGACAAATTTTAAAATTTAAAAAAAAAAAGTTGATAACTTGGGTTTTTTTTTATGTTTTGTTGCAGAGGTATTTGGGTTTTTATATTTATATATCTTATTGTGGTAAAACCAAACTTAATGTTAGCAGACGCCACCTGTAAATGTGTAAATTACAACTTCCAGATCTAATAGAAAACTACAATCAAAAGTAATAAATCCACTTACCCTACACTAGTGTCCTTGTAAAACAATTGCACATTTGGTTTCTCTTGCATAGACTATTTTATATGTCAGCTTCGTTTATAGTGTAATTGGGTGTCCCCAAAAGCACTTAGGGGACCCAGAGGCATTTCGTGGAAAATGTCCCCCAAACAGCATCTGTTCTTCGGTCACTCAACCGGTTTTTGAGGAAACTTGACGGGAGGGTTTTTCCAAACCTGCAAAAATTTTTACAAAATATTCTTATACAGTGTGTTTAAAATAATACGTCCAAAAGATAACCAAAAAGAATCATTTTTTTTGTTATTTAAAAGATTTACCAATGTCAAACAATTTACCGTTGGTTCGGGATGGTTTTTTTTTTCTATTTGGTCCCGGGCTTTTTTTTTATTCTATTGTCATCCGCAGCTACATTCATTGTTAATGGGATCAAAAAATAATTTCTGGTCTCATCACTGTATTTGTTTGGGGGGCAGATGTCTTAAAATTCCGGATGGCAGTCCTGCGCGCAGCCACAGCATTGTCCTGGAGGCGGACTGTGTGGCTGGTGAATTATTGAGTGAGCCTGTGGTTACTGACTTGGACTGTGGAAATTCAAGTTAAAGTGAAAACAAACACCATTAAACATTTCATATAGCTTGCATTTGGCAATCGCTAATAAATGCTATTAAATAAAAAGGTTGGCTATATAAATATATTACAATATGTCACTATAGGAAAAGGTAAACAATACATAGAATGCTTGTAAGGCTGTGTTCACACGGCTTATTCAAGCCGTATTTGCGGGATGGATCCCGCCCCCATTACGGCTTGAATAAGGGGGCGGGTCGGGGGCGCGGCGGGGGAGCTGCTCGCCGGCCCCATAGACAATGCTTACGCGCCGTAAATAATTTGCATGTCACTTTCTCCCCCCGCCGGCGGATTGCCGAAGCGGGGAGGAGCGACGGAATCCACAGTTCTCTATGAGAACTGTGTATTACCGTAATGACAGGGACGGATTGGAGCCGTACTGAAGCGCAAATCCGGCGCGCAGTGCGGCTCCGATCTGCGGCCAAATAAGCCATGTGAACGGGGCCTAATATGGCAGCTACGTTTCTTATAAACAAAAAATGGTAGTGTCATAATGCAATAGCGTCAAAAGTTTTACACTTTAACACCTCAGGTTGTTGTTTTTTTTAAGACTAACAGTGCTAGTACAGCAATTAACATGAAATGGTTGAAAGACTAAAAAGTCAATTTAAAACATAAAATAAGAATGAATTTTAACCTTAAACACAAGTGATATTGGCTTGACTAGTATTCTTTTTTGCTTCTCAAAGTTTTCAGTAAAATCAGAAGTAAAATTGGGATTTGTTACAACCATAGGGGGCAGTGAGCTTCCCAGCTCCTTTCCCATAATTCCTTGTGATATGCAGATGCTTAGTAGTGGGTTTTAAAAGGCAATCTAACACCACACACCTTAACTGGTGTCTCCTCAGGAGAGATGTTCCCCTTTTCTCAGCCAATCATTGCCTCCCACCCTGTCAAGCCAGTATCGCTCTGCTCTACACTGATGAGGGGCAAAACCCCGAAACGGTCGTATGTAGATGAGCGATATTAGCTTGACTAATATTCCTTTTTGCTTCTTAAAGATTCAGTGAATCAGAAGTAAGTTGAGGATTTGTTACAACCAAATGAAGGTGCAGTGAGCTTCCCAGCTCCTTTCCCATAATGCCTTGTGATTAGAGATGGGCAAATTTCCCGAAATTCGGTTTGTTCACTTCGCCCAATTTCCCGAAAAAAATAACTTCGTTCCCAATTTTCTTGGGACGAATACGTTAAAAAAAGCTTATTTCCAGGCTGCACAGAGCCTGCAGGGTGCTGTAGAACGTTTTGCAGTGCTTAAATATGCAGAGGGAGCTTGGTTTGGTCTTCATACAATTTGGTTTTTGTATGACACGCACAGACTGCCGCCGCTTTAAATCGCTTCACATAAAATTCCCTGGGCCATTTAAAAGGGGCAAAAGACGAAAAAAAATGAAATAGGGAAAGTTGCCTGTAAAGTATGCAGCGACAAAACGGAAAAAAAAAAGCTGAGGTCAGGTGGAACATCAGTGCAGAGTGTGGAGGTGCAGCGGAGCCACAGCAGCAGGGGCAGAGAGGGCACAATGACTTTGGAGGGGGGCAAAAAAAGGATAGGCCACAGAATGGCCAATGACACGTGGTAGGTTTGGGGAGCAGCCACAGCAGCAGCATGAGGAAAACGTGGCACAATGAATTTGGGGGTGGCAAAACAGTTAGAACCAAATGGCAAATGACGAGAGGGAGGGACGGCGGGGCAGTATGAAGTCAGACAATGGCACAAAGAAGAGTGTGTAGGTCACGGCACAGCCCAGCAGCGCATGAGGTCAACAGTGGACAATGACATTATATGGTGGCCCCAAAAAATAGAGAAACGAGGCACAATGACAGAGAGGGAGGGGAAAGGCGGGCAGCAGCAGAAGTAGACAGTGGCAAATGACGAGTGTGTGGTATGGCAGCAGCCCAGCAGCGCATGAGGTCAGACAGTGGGACATGACATTTGGAGGTGGCAAAAAAAAGGGAAAAGGCCCAGATTGGCAAATGACAAGGTCTAGGTCACAGCACAGCCCCCCGGCACATGAAGGAGACAGTGGACAATCCATTTTGCAGGGGCAAAAACGGAGAGGCCACAGAGTGGCACAATGACAAGATGGGGGGTGACGGGGCAGAGCTAGGGGCAGACAGTGGCACAATGAATTTTGGAGGTGGCAAAAACTGGAGGGAAAGGCCAAGAGTGGGACAATGACAGAGAGTGGAGGTGGCCCGGGGGCAGGAGCAACGCATGAGGTCAGAGAGGGACAATGACACGTGTGGATGTCATGGCAAGCAAAAAACGCAGCGAGGTCAGTCAGGGCACAAAGACAGAGTGTGGAGGTGGGGTGGCAAAACCGCCCCCGGTAAAGAGGTTTTTGGGGGAGGGGAAATGTAGCAGAGTGTGGGTCAGGGGGGGGGCATCAGAATATGGGGGGCCAGGATTTGAACCCAGACCCTTTCTCACAAAATTTGGGTGAGGCGTCTGGTGTGTAGTTGCGCCTAAGGCATTTGGTGTGGGAAATCCTGGCCGATCCCGCCTGATTCATCTTGACAAAGGGCAGTGTTTCCCAAAATTTCCCCTGGACAAGGGGTTTTTACCCGGAGTAATATGGCCCCCGCCCCATGAACAACCCCGCTCTGATGCCCCCAAATACTGGGGGCAGGACAGCTTTCCACTGAAAACTGGCAAGTTGCGGCCCCCACATCCAGTTTGGTTTCCAGTAGCCAGCGGATCTTCTAACTGGGGGGGAGAGTGCTGTCCAAGTAGGCCACCACCCCTTTTGGGTTCAGGGACTGCTCCAGGTCCTGCGGTGCGCGATACCCTCCCATAGGCGGGTGAAGGGAAACTGCTCATCAGTGATCCAGACTTAGGTTGTGCTGATGGATGGTACTGCTCCTACCCCCCCACCCTTTCCCCGCAGCCTGGCAGTAGACGTGAGCGTTTTAAAAAAACCCCCGGGCAGACCCGTCATAGGAGG
>JAODAL010047439.1:0-29926 GCA_025379985.1 Phyllomedusa bahiana
TACAAGTAAATTTTAAATGACCCCCCTGGCTTTTCAGTTCCCCTCAGAAACTGACCTGTAAACAATTCCCCCCCCCCCCCCCCTGCGTTTTTTCTAGGGAAATAGCATTGAGTGAGTCTCCACGGTTCCTGGCAGGTCCTTTTTTTGCTCGCAGAAAAAGCTTGATTTATGTAAAATAAACAGAACTGTAATTGGGGCTTTTTTTTTTTGGGGATCAGAAAAAGAAGTCCTGTTGTGTTTGAGAAGCTAATCTATCTAATTAGCATCTAAAAAAAGCAAGCATGGCACAGAGCTGTAAAGCACAGGCTGTACAAAATTTCAGTCTGAACCGGGAAGGGACAGAGTATTTCATTCATGCATTCTCTGAAACTCTGAATGGAGACAACTCCTTTAAAGGGGATGTCTCATGTCGAGACTTAAGCCTACCTTTCTCCAGTTTTGATTCTCAGATTCTTGAAAACGAGGGGGGGGCTTGCTTTTTTCTTGAAAGGGCCATTTTCAAAACCCCCTTTTTCGGGAACGTAATTCAGCCCGTAATTACGCGCCGAAGTGCCCAATTACGGGCAAAATCCGCCCCAAAAAAACTGGTAATGCAAAAACCATAGAGAAACTATGGATTATTTTCTCCCCCCTGCTGGGCGAATACCCCGGGGGGGAGATAATTGATAGGTCACTTTCTAGGGGTATACCCCCCGTAGTATGTTTGTCTATGGGCTGGCGAAGGCCCCCCCCCGCTCCCGCCCCCGGCCACACGCCTAATTGGGGCGGTTTTACGCCCCCCCCCAGTTAAGCCGTGTGAACCAGCCTAACCCTCCCCCCTCCCTTCCCTCTAGGTGACGCCCACACGCCACCCCCCATGTCGTGTTGCTCCCGCTGTTTGCGTAATTCATTCTGCATTAGATGGGGGAGACGAGCTTCCAAATCAAGGAAAACACAATGGCTAGTATTTTGTCTTGATCTTGAAATTTTCCCTCCTATTTCCTGCCGCATTCCTCCCCAGTGATTTATTGCACCACAAGAGTGGATGAAACAGTGTGCTGTCCGGCACTTATTTTTGGGGTCATAAAAACATCGTTTACTGTGAGTAGAGCGATGTGTAACACTGCAACAACCCCTCCCATTTACCCCCCCCAAGTGTACAAATATATATATGGAGAGAGACACATTTAATAAAATTTGTGTGTGTTCCTTCTTTCTCTTGGGTATATACATATTGTCTTTCTCTTCCCTCCCCCTAGTATGTATTTAAACCCCCACTCCCTATACTTTTATTTATGGGAGTGAATATATATACACTACAGGGGGGAGAGGGACACACATGTTTCTCCCAAAAAAATTATTTATAATCATGTCAGGGGGAAAGGAAGTTAAAAGGGCAGGTGTTTGTTATATATACATACTGTCTTTATATATTTTTATATATATATATATTTTTATATTAATATATTAAATTATTTTTTAAAAAAAATTTTATATAAAAAAAAAGGGGATAAATATTATATATATATATAAAAAGGAAGAAAGGGACACAGACAAGTATACATACAATACATGTTGTGTCCCTCACCTTTCCCCCATGTGTCTTTTTAGTTATATATATACGTGTTCATGGCCGGGGGATTTATATGTGTGTCTCTGTTCTCCTCCTATTGTATTTTTTATATATAAAATTTATATATATATATATAATAATATAATGTGTCTTTAGCCTTTTTTTTTTCTTCGTATATTATGCCTCACTGGAATATATGTGTATATATTAAAATTTTATAATATATTTATATATAGAATATGTGTGGGTGTTTGTCTTTTTTTCTTTTCTCTTCTTTCTTCAAATTTCTCTCTTTACATGTTTTATTATTCCCCAATCACTCCACATTTATCCATAAAATTATTATAATAGAGAACGACACAACTATAATGTGGGAGAGAAAATGCCCGCACATATATATTTTAAATTTTATATATTTTTTTAATTAATAAGAGAAAAGAGAGAGAGACTAATATGTTGTCCCTCTCTCCATCCAAAATATATATATCCACTACACATACATATTGTATTAAAAATTTAAAAAATTATTAAATAAAAAATTTTCCTCCCCAAATATATATATTTTAAAAAAATATTTTTTTTTAATTATATAAAAAATTTTTTTATATTATAAAAATATTTATATATATATATATATATATAAAAACCCACACACATTGACTGGGGGAATTTTTATAAACATATGGGAGAAGAAAGCAACTTAGTGTGTGTTATATAAAAATATATATTTTGGATGGAGAGGGGGCACAACTTTATGTCTTTTCCCTTTTCTCTCTCTCTCTCTCTTATAATATATATATATATAATTATATTTTTATATATATATAAAAAATTTTATTTGTGTGTGTGTAATCCCTCCCTTGTGTATGTGTGTATATCAATATAAAATTTTATTTTTTAATATATATTTTGTCCCTCTTTTCCTCCCCCCCAAAGTATAATATAAATTAAAACGCTATATGTATGTGGTGTGTAATATATGTGTATATATTTAAAAATTTATATTTATATTATAAAAATATAATTAAAAATATATATTATATATATATTATATTTTTGGGGTGGTGTGTGTGTGCGGGGGTAACAAGAGAAATTGGGGCCCCCAAAGAAAACTTTCAGATGGGGCCCCCTCCCCCACCCACTCACCTCCCCCCCAAACGAACATTTACCGGGATATGCAGTTACTAGAAATACAAGGATCAAAAACTTACCTACATATCATATATACGCCCCAAAACAAATCCACTATACCATGCCCAACTTTACTAATAACCTTTACTAGGGGACCGAACATACCGCAAAACATATCAAAAATTATCAGTGATAATAAACCCCTACACTATTCTGATCAGAACACAAAACCAAAAGTACCGCCATAGTAGATTTTGGGTATAAACTAATGTAACACAAGCTCTGCGACTGTATATAACCACATATGTGACCAATAGTTAGACCCAGTGTACACAGCTCTGCAGACTTTTTAAAAAAACCACCATAAAATGACCATATATGGAAACACCAGTGTAACGCTCTGCGGGCTGTTATTACCCTAAAAATCCATATGTGGTAACACCGTTACACAGCTCTCAGTGTATATTCCCTTTCCCAACATGCCCTTTAGGGGTAGAACACACAGGTTACTACAAACAAAATTATGGTTAGGGATTTATGGAAAAATCAGGTAATTTTAGACAAATGAGGGAGAAGTGCCTTTTTACATTGAAAAAATGGGGGGGACCCCATGTGTATTATTTTTTCAAAAATCATTGATTTTTTGAGAATCCCAAACAGGGACCTCCTGTAATCATTTAAAGGGGTGCCCAGGTGCGTTTGATTAAAAAACTACATTTTCTGGGAAAAAAAAAGACGTTTTTGGTCCCCCCACTTTCATAACAGCCAAGGTAAAAACCGACACGGGAGCCTGATACTATTAGAATGGGAAGAACATCAATACTGGTAAATTCCCATTCTAAAAAAACCAAAATGCAGCTGCTCCAGAAGCAGACCAACATTTGGGGTCCCCCCTCTGACGGGTTACCGGCTCTCCCCTACCCCTGGTGCGTTGGTACGGGGTAAAAGGTCATGGGGTTGTGAAACCTTAGGCAACAAGAAACCCGCGGTGACACCAAGCCAAACATGGAATGAAGAGGGTTGTAGACACTCCACTACTACACTGAAGAATATTAAAAAAACAAAACACACAGAAACCGCAAAAAATCTTTTTTAAAAAAAAAACTCCCCCCAACACACTCGTTAACCATTTTATTAAAGAAATCTACACACCTTTCCCAAAGTAGTCCATCAATCCGTCGTAGTCCCCGGGGGGAACCTGTAAAGAAAAAAAAACAACAAAAACAACCCACTAAAGGGGCACACCCCGCTTTTTCCCGGGTGCTAAAAAAGCCCATTCTGTGCCATGGAATGCGGGTACACTCCAAAAAATGTCATCCAGGAAGGCGGAGGGGCACCCATCCTCCACACAAGGCACCCAACTTTTTTAAGTGTCTGTGTGGGTGATGTCACCCAGCTTTCCTGGGTGCTGGTTTGGGGTTCCGCTCCAGGAAAGCTGGTGCCACCCCTCCCCCCAACCAGAAACTGCTTTTACGGGTGCCAGTGTTGGGGGATGTCAAACCCAAATATTCAAACTGGGTGCCTGGTATAGGGGAATGGGTGCTCCCGCTTTCCTGGATGCTGAAAGCCCAACCAGCAACTTAGAAAGTGAGTGACTTGACCACAGCAGGAACCCCGAAAAGCTGGGGGTTTGGTGTGGGGGGTGGGTGCCAATCAGCTTTTTGGACGGTGGATTTATCCACACCCGAGAAAGTTGGGGGGACATTGTCCACAGCACACCAGAAAAAAATGGGTTCCTATTTTAGGGTTTAGTGTTTCCCGTTTCCCGGATTTCTGGATAACATATCCAGCATCAGGGGGAACTAGATTGGCCCGTGGGTTGGATTGTGGGGGGGGGGTCAGGGGCAAGGGATGGTGGTTAGGGAGGGGAATCTGCAGCCAGAAAAGTGAATTTTAATTAGGGAGATAAGGCAGCTTGGGGGGTGGAAGGGGAAGATCCTAGAAGTGAATACAAATTAGGGCAGAAATAAGGCAGTGATAAATTTTAGCAGCGATAATCAAAGGGGGGGGGGGCGGGCGACAGGGAACCAGCCCAAAGCCGTTACTCACTGCTCTCTGCCTGAGACAGGAAGACGGACGGAGAAGAGTGGAGTGTGCATGGGTGAACAAGCGCGCTCCCGGCCCCACCCGCAGAAAAAAAAAAAGCCCGCGCCTATAAGAAAAAAAAACCAGGTCGGTGACCATAGGGGCCCGAGAGGGTCAGGTGCTCTACAAGAAGAGGTACTGGAAAACAAATGGGACATTTTTAATTGATTATTTGAAAATTGATTGTTTTTTAAAGTCTTTAACTGGTGGGCCCCCCCAAATTTTCCTTTTTTTTCTGGGGTTTTTTGTCCCCCTTTTTGGGGTTTTTTGGTTTTGGGGTTTCTTTGGAATTGGTGGGTTCTGTTTTAAAAACTTTTTTTATAGTTTGGGTTGGTTTAAGTTTTTTTTGCCTTCTTTTGGGATCCTTTATGTTGTGTTTGTTTTGCTGGTTTTTTTGTTTTGGGGTTGTTTTTTCTGTTTTGGGGGTGTTGCCCCCTTGAAAAAATTTTGGTCTCCGGGATTTTTTTGGTTTTTTTTTGAGACCCTTTTTTCTGTTTTGAAAAGGGGAAAAATTTCCCGGGAAAATTTTTTGGTTTGGGAAATTTTTTGTTTGTGTTGGGGTTTTTTGGTTTTTGTTTTTTTGGAAAAATTGTGTTGGAAAAAAGTTTTTCCTTTTTGGGAAAAAATGTGGGCCCCCAAAATTTTTGCCTTTTTTTTTTTTTTCCCGTTCTTTTCTTTTTATTTGGAAAAAAAATTTTGTTTTATGAGGTTTTTTGGCTGTATTTTGGATTTGCCGTCGGCCCCGTACACTGACTGTATGGGAATCTGACAGCAATCCAGCGGAACCTATAGCATGTTTTAAAATCTACACAGATTTTTCATTGAGGTCTATGGGCTCTGGTTACAGTTGGATTTTCGACACATTCTAAATACTAAATCCGACGAGAATACCTTGCTATCGTATGTAGATTTAGCCTTAGGCTATGTCTACACAGCACAGATTATTTATTGGATTTATGGCAGATTCAGTATTTATAATCTGTTGAAAATGCGACTGTACCCAGTGCTGTGTAGACCTCCATAGAAAATCCATGCTGTAGTCTACACAGCATGGATTTTTTCCCCTGGATTTTCAAACCTGCTGGATCTTCCGCAGGATCACCATTGGATTCCTGTACATTCAATGTACAGGGCCGATGGAAAATCTGAAAACCGACCACCATTTTTAGCGCAGATTTTGGACAGCATTTTAACATTGCTGTGTAGACATAGCCTTAGGGTATGTTCACATGGACTATTTGGGGTGTGTATATTTTCGGGCAGCAAAACGCGTTGTGTTGTTGAAATCACGCATTTGCTGGCAGATAATTTCAACGCAAAAACGACGCCTAGTGCCCCGCGGAAGATTTCTGCCTCCTATACTTTATTATTTTATGCCGCGTAAATACTTGACATGTCAATTCTTTTCAGGTGTGTGGAAAATTCCGAAAGTAAAATACACGTCGTGTGACTGACGGCACATATTTTACATCGCAGTCTATGGGAAGAATTAAGAACATTGTTTTGAGTGTATTTCAGAACGTTAGAATACACTGTGTGAACATGGCGTATTTACAGGGTGTAATTGCACTGCAATACACCCGAAGTACACCCCGCAAATACAGTAATAGATGTATTCCCTGGCACGTAATGAGTGGTGGGAGAAAAAAGTGACATGTCACCCACGTAAAAGTCAATTGCAGCACTGTGGGAAGTACATGTTGGCCAGCGCGTACTTTCAAGTAGCCGCGTGTAACGGCGCACACAGTGCGTGCCACTATATGCTGGGGAAACAATGTGTGAACATACCCTTAGACTCACACTTCCTGGTCAGGCTGTGGATGGGTCTACAGCAGTGATGGGCATATCAGCTCTGCTATTGTTAGCTAATCTTGTTAGAGCAGACGTACACAACCTTGCAGGAAGTAGGGACCAGACCTCCTGGTTCTGCCCCTCTCTGCCTAGCCAGGAACACCCTGACCCACCCTAAACAAAATGTACCGGCGGCATGGCTTACAAAGGCCTCACCCTCTGTGGGGTGTATATTGTGCAGGTCTGTGAGAGGAACTTTAGTGCAGGAGGTTTGTAAATAGCAGTGCACAAAGCTACAGTTTTCTAAAGGCTTAAAGTTTGTCAGTAAGTAATGTAAACAAGTTCCTGTCTTTCAGATAAAAGCAGAGCAGTGAGTGACTGTCACCATTCCAACCACTGCTACAGCCTATTAGAGCAGAGAGAAGTGACCGGTAACTAGGGAAACGTGTGTACAAAAGTAGGAAATAAGATCTGCTCCTAACTCTGAAGAGAAGCAAAATCAGTACAACAATGTATATGGTAATGATCTTTATTTACTTTTGCCTACATGTTTAAGGCTAATCAATGAAACAGGAATACTCCTTTAAAACAGTGTTCTTACCATGCTCCTTCACATAGCCTGCTTCAAGCTCTCACTTCTTGTTTAGGCTGTGGGCAGGTCTATAGCATTGACTGTCATATCAGCTCTGCTATTCCTATCTGATCATGTTATAGTGACATTGATGATGGAGGCATCTAAACCGCAGCACACAAGGCTACAGAGGACTAAAAGGTTGAAGTTTCTCACTAACATAGGTAAACAAGCTCCTGTGCTGCTGATAAGACACAGCATGAAGAGACCTCACCATCCTGGCTAGGACTGCTAGAGCCTGTTAAGCAGAGAGAGGTGGTTAGTAACCTAGGGAAGCTTGTGTACACAAACAGGAGAAAACTGCTCTAGCTCTGAAGGAAAGGACAATCTGAACAGCAATGTATTTAGCACTAGTCTTTATTTACCTTTGTCTTTGTGTTTAAAGCTAATCAATGAAATGGGAATATTCATTTAATTCTTACACATTCAGTATACAGATTTGATATAGCCGAAGGATAGAAGGACAGCAAAACAATTATCTGTTTTTGTAAGAGTAAAGTGAAGTATAGTTCACAAATAGCAGACAAGTTAGCTACCACCCACAAAAATAGTGACCATATTATATCCTGTTATGAGAATCCAAGATAACTTAAAATATGACAGAAAAATTAGCTCAGCATGCAGCTCCTTTTTTCTGTTCAAGTAACAGAAACCAGACAGACCCTATTAGGGCCAGTTCACACGGCTTATTCAAGCCGTAATTGTGGGACGTATTCCGCCTGCAATACGGCTTGAATAAGGGGTGGGGTGCTGCTCGCTGGCCCCATAGACTTTCATTATCCACGGCGCGTATTCCACCGGGATAATGAACATGTTAATTTCTCCCCGGCCGGCGGATTCGGCGAGCTGAAAGGAGAGACGGAGTCCACAGTTCTCTGTGAGCAGTACGGCGCGCAATATGGCTGAAATCCGTGCCCAAAATAAGCCGTGTGAATGGCCCTTTAAAGTTAATAACATCTGTCGGTGTCCATTATCAAACTGAACTGGCACTGCCTGTCATGGACGAGAAAAAACAGTAATAACAGTGCAGATGTGAACCAGGCCTTATAGAGAGGGTCTCAAGTGATGTAACCATATGCTAAGGCAGGGTTCACCCCATCAGCTGTATTCCAGTTTTTTTGGTGTGCAAAAGTGAAAATCTTTGCACAACCTGCATTTATGCAAGAATTAGGCTGGATATGGGATCATAGAGAATTAACGGCAATGAGAAATAGCAAGTGGTTTAAGGCATGGAGAATAGATTCTGCGGCTAGATTAATCCATTCAACAGAAAATAGATGGAAAACATTTGAAGAACTAAAAATAGAATTCAATATCCCGAGCAACCAAATACTACAATATTTGCAACTCAAGTCCTTTTGCACATCTAGATTGCAGGATATAAGAAAAGAAAGGGAAATAAATGACTGACAGATTACTGGGGACCAGTCCAAGTAAAAAATCTATTGCTGACATATATGCCTATATTAGAGATAAATATGGATCCAGGGACGCTTTAACCCCTTAAGGACCCGGCGTTTTTTTTTGGTGAGACGTTCGTTTTTCCCTCCTTGCCTTCTGAAAGCCATAACTTTTTTATTTTTCCACCTACATAGACACGAGGGCTTTTATTTCTAATGGTGTTATTCACTATACTATAGAATATACTGGGAAACTGCAAAAAAATTCCAAGTGGGACAAATTGTGAAAAAAAATTTATTTTCGCCATGTTTGCGGGGGTTTTGCTTTTACGGCGTTCAATCTTCGGTAAATATAATGTGTTATCTGTATTCTTCAGGTTGTTACGCATCCGGCAATACCAAACATGTAGGGTTTCCATTATGTTTTGGTACCGTAAAAAAATTCCAAACATTTTCTATTTTTGAAATTTGCGCCACGGCGCCATTTTGTACGACCAATAACTTTTTTGTACTAACACATATGGACGTAGTGAGGGGGCGTTTTTTGCGGGCTGAAGTGTACTTTTTATCGCTAGCAGTTTGGAATGCATGCGACTTTTTTGATCATTTTTATTCCATTTTTTGAGTGATGTAAAATGACAAAAAAATGCAATTTTGGCGTTTGGAATTTTTTTTCTTCTACGGTGTTCAGCGTATGGGATAAATGATGTTATATTTTTATAGATCGGACTTTTTTGGACGCGGCGATACCAAATATGTGTAACTTTTTTATTATTTTAATGATTTTATTTGTAAAATGGGGAAAGGGGGGGTGATTTGAACTTTTAGTACTTTTTTTTTTTTTGACTATAAATATTATTTTTTTTTTTTTTACTGTAACATTGAGGCCACCTGTGTTACTTGACCACTAGGTGGCGTGATTGTTAATACAACCTAATGCATTGCATAGGCAATGCATTAGGGTGTTCAAAGATGGCGGTTTCCCCACTTCCTGTCTGCGGACGGAAGTTATTATTATTTATTTTATAGCGGCATTAATTCCATTACATTCAGGGGGTTACATACATAACATAAGTCAAACATTTACAATAGTGACAATCTCTGACTAACAACAGGTACAGAGGGAGAGAGGGCTCTGCCCGCGAAGGCTTACAATCTACAAGGAAGGGGGAAAGAGACAGAAGGTAGGGGCAGACATGTTCGTGGGGTGAAGTGACAGTGGTGTTATTCTAGGTCATAGGCAATCCTGAAGAGGTGGGTTTTCAGGTTGCTTTTGAAGCTGGTGAAAGTTGGGGAGAGTCTGAGGTGTTGGGGCAGCAAGTTCCAGAGTATGGGGGAGGCACGAGAGAAATCTTGGAGATGATTGTGTGAGGAGGTGACAAGAGGAGAGTGGAGAAGAAGGTCCTGAGAGGAGCGGAGGTTGCGTGAGGGTGAGTATCTGGAGATTAGAGCAGAGATGTATGGAGGGGAGAGGTTATGGAGAGCCTTGTAGGTCAGGGTCAGTAACTTGAAATTAATGCGCTGGGCAATGGGAAGCCAGTGTAGGGATTGGCAGAGGAGGAGAGAGGTGGATAAGACGGGCAGCAGTGTTGAGAATGGATTGGAGGGGAGCGAGAATGCTAGCTGGGAGGCCACAGAGAAGGATGTTGCAGTAGTCGAGGCGGGAGATGACAAGGGCATGGACCAGCATTTTTTTAGTGACAGGGTTAAGAATGAGCGGATGCGAGAGATGTTTTTCAGGTGGAGGCGGCAGGTTGAGGTGAGGGTTTGGATGTGGGGTTTTGAAGGACAAGGCAGAGTCGAGTGTTATCCCAAGGCAGCGGACTTGCGGCACCGGTGAGAGTGTAGAGCCATTGACTATGATAGAGACATCAGGTGGAGGGCTGGAGTGGCATGGTGGAAGGATAATGAATTCAGTTTTCTCTACATTAAGTTTTAGAAGACGGGAGGAGAAGGAGGATATGGATGATAGGCAGTCTGGGATCCGGGAGAGTAGAGAAGTAATATCAGGACCGGAGATGTAGAGTTGGGTGTCATCAGCATACAGGTGGTACTGGAAGCCATGTGATGCTATGAGCTGACCCAGACCAAGAGTGTAGATAGAGAAGAGTAGTGGGCCCAGGACTGACCCCTGGGGGACACCAACAGAGAGAGGGCGATGGGAGGAGGTGGTGCGAGAGTGAGAGACACTGAATGTCCGATCAGTGAGGTATGAGGAGATCCGAGAAAGGGCTGAGTCCGTGATGCTGAGGGAGGAGAGGATTTTTATGAGGAGTGAGTGGTCGACAGTGTCAAAGGCAGAGGACAGGTCTAAGAGGAGAAGGATAGAGTAGTGACGTGAGGCTTTTGCGGTTAATAGGTCATTGGTGACTTTGGTTAGGGCGGTTTCTGTAGAGTGATGGGATCGGAAACCAGATTGGAATGGGTCAAGAAGAGAGTTGGAGGACAGATGGGCGGATAGTTGAAGGTAGACATGTTGTTCCAGGAGTTTCGAAGCAAATGGAAGCAGTGAGATGGGGCGATAGTTGGACAGAGAGGAGGGGTCAAGAGAAGGTTTCTTCAGAATGGGTGTGATGGTGGCATGCTTAAATGGTGAAGGGACGATGCCAGAGGTTAATGATAGGTTGAAGAGCTGGGAGTATAACAGGGCTGAGGTCTGGGATGAGGTGGGATGGGAGTGGATCAAGGTTACAGGTAGTGAGGTTGGATTTGGAGAGTAGAGAGGAGAGCATGTCATGAGTGACCGTGGGGAAGCAAGTTAGGGGGGAAGTGCAAGGTGGTGGCTGTGGGAACAGTGGAGTGATGCTTTCTCTGATGAGGTTGGTCTTGTTTAGAAAGTGGGTGGCAAAGTCATCCACTGAAAGGAGGGATGGGGGAGGAGGTGCCGGTGGACGGAGAAGCGAGTTGAAGGTTTTGAATAGTTGTCTGGAGTTGTGGGACAGGGCGGATATGACAGTGGAGAAGTAATCCTGTTTGGCTGAGGCCAGTGCAGACTTAAATGTGTGTAGTGATAGTTTGTACGAGGTGAAGTCGGTGGTGGAGCGGGTTTTCTTCCAGTGGCATTCGGCAATTCTGGAAGCACGCCTCAGCTGTTTGGTAGAGTCTGTGTGCCAGGGTTGTCTGTTTGTTTTGGGTTCTGTTGTGTGTGAGAGGAGCGACCAGGTCAAGAGTGGAGGTGATTGTGTGGTTGTAGAAAGCGGTGGCTGTGTTGGGGTCATCTAACGAGGATATGGTAGAGAGATACAAGAGAGTCCGAGAGAGTGCGAGGGTTACGTTTTTGAAGCTTCCTGCGGGGGTGTACTTGGTGTGAGACAGGAGGAGCAGGTGGGGTGGAGAAGGTAAGCAGGTTGTGGTCAGATATAGGGTGTGGAGAGTTAGAGAAGTCAGATAGGGGACAGAGGCGGGTGAGGACGAGGTCCAGAGTGTGTCCATTATTATGAGTGGCTCCAGAGGTCCATTGGGAGAGGCCAAAGGAAGAGGAGAGCGAGAGGAGTTTTGTGGCAGCGGAGTGGGGTGTGTCGATGGGGAGGTTAAAGTCTCCCATTATGATTGTTGGGGTATCAGTGGAAAGAAAGTGGAGAAGCCAGGAGGCGAAGTGATCAAGGAAGGTGGTGGCAGGGCCTGGGGTTCGGTAGACGACTGCCACTTGGAGATCGGAGGGGGAGTAGATGCGGACAGAGTGCACCTCAAAGGAGGGGAGGTTGAGGAAAGGTAATGGCGGAATGGGGGCGAAGGAACAGGTGTCTGACAGTAGAAGGCCAACACCTCCACCATGCTTGTTGCCAGGGCGGGGAGCATGGGTAAAGTGGAGGCCACCAGAGGAGAGAGCAGCAGGGGAGACTGTGTCAGAGGGGGTCAGCCAGGTTTCCGTCAGACCAAGAAAGGATAAGTTACGTGATATAAAGAGGTCATGTATGTAGGAGAGTGTTGCGAACAGACCGTGCATTCCAGAGAGCTCCAGAGAGAGAAATAGGAGAAGGAGGGCACAAGGGAATAGGTTTCAAGTTTGCAGGGTTAAAAGAGTTTGCAGAAATGGGTCTGTTACCAGTTTGAAATGCAATAGTTGGAATGTGCTGTGGGGGCCCTGGATTCGGGGATATGTCCCCGGCAGCTAGGAGGAGCAGAGAGAGGGTTAGGAGGTGGGAGTAAGATAGACAGTAAGTAGGTTGGGTCTGTTTAGTGAGGAAGGGATGGATAGTGGGAAACAGGTTGGTGGCAGCAGACAAGTGAGAGGGTAAAATGCTGGGGGAGATAAAAAGTGCATTGCCCAGCTGAGGGGTATGGGGATAGGCAATTAGTTTAAGAAAAATGGAGGTGTAGATGATAGAGGACAGGAGAAACATGGTGAGTGACTGTGGCAGGCTGTGACGCTGTAAGTGGAAGAGAAAAGCATAACCAGCTGTTACCTATGTCAATCCTTGTTTAATCCTGGTTCAAATTCCGGTTTTAATTCACTGTTCCAGTACTTAGAAAATGGCTGTACTTTGAACAAAGGCCAGACATGACCAAGGTGGGGCAGTGGGGCAAACCGGCCAGGGTAAGTGACGGGAGCCTTCCCAAGGCTCCCCACCACAATGCCCGGTGATCGGATCGGCGCAGCATAGCTGCGCTTATGCCGATCACCGCACCGATCGGTGCGCGGCACCGATCGGCGTTAATTCAGACGCCTCGGCCATCTTAGCCGCGGCGCCTGATGGGTAAAACAGCGCCAGCGGGCAGAGCCACCCGCCGGCGCTGTTACTGCCAGGTGTTAGCGGCGATTTGCCGCTAACACCCGCCGGCTGCGCAGGGGGGTCGCGGAGCGATCCCCCTGCAAAGCCCCTTAGCGGCCCTGGGACGTACTCATACGCCCAAGGTCGTTAAGGTGTTAAGAAATTAAGTAAGTGGCTAGGTATGGATGATGTGGGTGCAGATATTGTTTAGGGTTGGGGACTGAAACGTAAACACATCATCAATGAAAAGTGGAGAGAAACTTATTTTAAAATAGCCCATGCAGCAGTTTATGCATTTGATATTCCCCAACACCAGGCCTCCCAAACAGAAAAACTACCTGCCCAAAATGTAATGAAGCCAAAACAAATTTATATCATGGGCTGTGGTTATGCCCGATGATTCAAACATTCTGGAGGGATGTAGGGGGTCTGGTGTCCGCAATGAAGGGACAGCCAACTGATGGTACACTGGTTGCTTTCCTGTTGCATGGACAGAGTGGGGTTGACCCTGGGATGCCATCAACCCAAGGAAACAGACTCCCAGCAACTGTCCACATCATACTTATGGTTGCAAAAAGATGTATTTTGGAATCGGAGGTACCAGATATTAACTTGGTGATAGAACAAACTAAAATATATGCTCTGGCCGATCAATTAATATACGGAACGACATAAAGAAAAATTGGCAAAAAATATCTTTAGAAAATGGAGATCATTCATAGAGGAATTTTATACCCAAGATGAAATAAATAGGTTAACAAATGTTTTTGAGAGAAGCGCTTGCGGGGACATTGGGAAGACTGCAATCCTACACCAGTAATACATATGAGCTGACAGGGTAACACAAATAAAACATAGTAAATGAGATATATCAAAGAGGGTGAGCTATGCCTTTTGACCTAGTAGTATTGCATGAAAGTTAAGAAACATATAAGATCCTGGCTGGTTATGTTAATTTTTGTCACTGCGTACTCTGGATTGGGCAAATTTGTAGTTTGGGTTTTTTTCCCTTGAATGCTAAATTACAATCCCCGGATAGCGAGGGGGCCCCTTTTTGGCAAATTTGGGAAAACACAGAAAACGGAAAATTTAAAAGGGGAAATCAGACTCAATCTGTTCATATAAAAATTTTAAACGGTTCTTTAAATTTTTTCCACAATATTGGGGTTTAAAAAGCATTATAATATATTGGAAAAATTTTAGGAACTTACTATATTAATTTTAAATTTTTTATATTGACAAACTATGCTGTATTATGGTATTTTTTTTTTTTTCAAATGGGTTGAAACCAAATAAAATATATTTAAAAAAAAAAAAAAATTGGGCCCGGGGTTCACCCCCTCTTAAATTAAATTTCATGTCCGCCCGGTAAATAAATTCCGGCACCTCTTAAAGGAACCCTTCCGATGTAAAATGTAAATCCCCCTTACTGATTTTTTTTGTTCGCACAAAAGCAGAAATTTTTTTGACAAAAAAAGAAAACTTGGGTCAAAATGGAAAATTTTTTTTCTATTGATGTCAAACGGGCCTGCCCACAGAAAACCTCGGCCCCCTTTTCCATTAAAAGCAAAAAAACGGGGCATGAACCCACCTTTAAAAATTTTGTTTTTTAAATTCGGGTTTCCAAATTTTCCCAAAAAGTGGGGAGGGTGTGACTTTCAGGGCCAAAACACTCTTTCTATAATTTACACCAGAAAGTGGTGTATATTTCAATATCAGGCACACAGACTGCTAAAGGATGAAACCAAAATCTGTCCCCGGGTAAGAAACCCAATTCGGGGTTTGGTGCCCTTTGGAAAAGCCCCTGCAGCCAAGTCTATCCTGCCTTGCGGTGGGCTCTGGTGAATTCCGGGGCAAAAAAACTCCACTTTCTGGTGGGCCATTGCCCATCTCTAAATTTTGACCCCGGGGAAATCCACCACCTCCCTTTGGGTGACAATTTTTTTTCCGCAAAATTTTTTCCTTTAATTCCCTTTTCAAACCCATAGATAAATATACAACCCCCTTTTATAAAATTTGAAAGAAACCTTTTACTTTCCGGGGTCTCATTTTGGGGACCCTTCCCCCTGGGATTCCCAAAAGCCCCCCCCCCCCCCAAAAAACAATTCAATAACAAAGGGGGCCCGTATTTTTGGGAAAAAAATTTATTCTTCTTTATTCCAAAAACGACAATTTTTCAAACAATAAATTAAAAGCATCGAAACTGTATCATTTCAAAAGACTAGTAAAACGTAGGTTGCTTTAACATAAATCCTTAGAAGGGGCTTCACTGCTTTTTTTAGCCCAGGAGTAGCATGGAAAAACCCGGCCGGGGTAAACGCCGCAATGATCCCAACTTTTCAAGGGATAAACCCCCCTTTTTTCTCAAGAAATCCTTTTTTTCGTTACCCTTTCCCCTTTAAATACCTTTTTTTTTTTTTTTTCCCTCTTTTCCCCTTTTTTCCTCCTTAAACCCCTTTTTCCTTTCCTAAACAATTTTAAAAACTTTTTAAAACCCCATTCTTCTTGAGACCATTAGGCTCTTAAAAACTAATATACAATCCAATATGTTTTTTTTCTCAAAAATTTATCTTTTTTCTGTTCTGCTTTTGCTACCTTTTTAAACCCCGTTTTTAAACACGGCTTATTCCCACAGTTTTTGTGAGCCGTATTGAGGCACAAATCCCCGTGAATAAGGGGCGGGGGGGGCCGGAGCGGGCCGGGGGCGACGCCCCCGTCCCCTTTAGACAATGCTTTTATCTACGGCGAAAAACGCCCAAAAAAGTGCATGCACTTTCTCCCCCCGGGGCGGATTCCCGAGCGGGAGGAGCGAGGGAAAACCACTTTTTCTCAAAGAAAAGCAGGGGTTTACCGTAAATGCTCCCCCGGCGGTTTGGGGCCCGTACTGCAGCAAAAAACCGGCGCGCAGTACGGCGCCCAAAATCCGCGGCAAAAAAAGGGCCATGTAAAAGGGAGGCCTAACACCATCCAGAAATACCCCAAACCAAAAATTCTAAACATTGTGTCTCTTTTTAAAAAAAATTTTTTAGCTACCGAACTTTCACCAAAATTCTTACTGTTGTTACACTATCTTCTTATTCATTTTTTCTTTTGTTGTAATTCCTAATACACTTTTATGCTCATTTTAAAAACCGAATTTATATTTTTCTGCTGGTTTTTCCCAAAATATATCTGTCCAAAAGGACACTTTACAAATATATGACTGCTTTGGACTCGCAAATTTAAAAAAAACTTTTTAAACCCGGGAATTTTTTTACCCCTTACTTGGGGGACAAATTTCCCCAAACCCTTGAAATTAAACGATGTGCAGTTTTGTAAAATTTTAGGGAAGGAAAAGTCCCCCTTTTTTTGTTTTTAAAAAAGACAAATTTTTTTCTCTAGTTTGTTTTCCCCTTTTTAAAACAGAAGACATTAGGCCCAAACTCCTAACAGCGGCCTTTTTTAAAAAAACCCGGGAGGTTGAGCAAACAACTTGCCAAAACATTCCCACTTTGTAAGAATTTTTCCAATTATTTAAAATATACATTTCTTTATCAATTTGGGATGAAAGATCATATTTAGATATAAACCTAAATCTATTTTTCTTTTTGGGTTTATTTTTCCAAAATCTTTTTTCAATAATTCATCCCCTGGGGAAACATTTGCCCCTTTTCTCCTATTTTTACTAGTTCTTTTAAAATTAAAAACCCCCTTGCGCTGAACTTTTTTATTAATTTTTTTCCCTACCCCCCTTTGTACAGTTTTATTCGGTGGAAAAAAATGCGTCTTGGGTCGGAAAAAATTTCCTTTAGGTATACCTCTGAATACTTGAAAGGGGAATGATAGCTTTCTTTGTGCAAAAAGTTTTTTGCGCTCCACCTTTTTAAATGAACAAATTAGTGGAAAATCTACATATTTTTATTGATTTCAAAAGTCCAGATATTATTTTTGCATGTCCCCTTTTTCCCTTTTTGAACTGAATGAGAGGGACAAATGATTCAAAAAATTCCCAAAAATTTATCTAATTGTTCCCCCACTTACCACCCCCAAAATACCACTCGTCCAAAATATCCCCTCCATCTCACAATGTGTGACAAAAATAAGAAGAAAAAAACTTAAAAGGGTTTTCAAACCCCACCATTTACAGGTTCGCTATACAGGGGCAGTCGGGGACCTCATCGAAATCCCGTTTTTCAAGTAAATCCCGTTGTTTCCAAAAAGAAAGAAATTTTTTGTTAAAATTTTTTTCTAACATGCCATCAAAAAAAACCCATAAATGCGTTGTCCCCCAAAATTGGGTCCTTTTACTTAAAAACTTCTCGGCTGCTTTCAAAGCCCTGATCATCGGGAAAATTAAATATAAAGCATTTAATGTCCCCTAGTCACCTTTAATTTTAACCTGTGAAGGATCTATTTTGTCAAAAGCTCTCAAAGGGAAAAGTCCCCGTGTCTTTTAGGCAGTGTGCGTGTCCCATTTAAATTCTTCTGAAAAAATTAACCACAAAAAAGCTAGAAGGGTTTCCAAAGACCGAGTTTTATCCCGGAGACGATTGGTCTCCCCCGGGGGGTTTTTTTTAGGGGTTTGTTGTGGACTTTTTTTGGGAAACCCAAAAAGAAATAGGGGTCCCGGGGTTTTTTCAAATAAAATTTTTTTTACTGTTCTGAAATGAGGGTTAAAATAGAAAAGCCTCCCCAAAAGTTTTTGAATAATTAAACTTATCTTCCCCTATTGGATCTTATCTAGGGGGGTAAATATTTTTTGTCGGGTTTGCCCAACTCACTTCCTCCACATATTGGGTACGTTCATTAGGACCGAAATCCCCCCCTTTTTTTTAGCTTTTTTCAAATAACCCAAAATTTTTTTTGTCCCCTTTAAATTCCCTTTATTTCTTTTCTCTTTTTTATTAAATTTTTCCCTTTCTTTTTTTCTTTCCCTTTTTTCCCCCCTTAGACCATATACTTAACAAATTCCCTTTTTGTAAAAATTTTTTTTCAAAAATGTCAAATGCCCTTTTTTCTTCCTCCGGGTCAAAACTACTCTACTCCCTTATATTTTCTAGGTACTACATCATTGTAAACCCACACCAGGTTTTTTTTTCGCGAAAATTTTTTTTTAAATTTGTAGGTTCCCCACAAAATTTGTAAAAATCCACCTTGAAAATCAAAAGATTTAAAAGTAAAAATTTTTGGTAAAAAAATTAAGCCCTTTTTTAAATAACAGAGTTCTCTGCTGCTGATAGAGTTTATCAAAAATTTTGTTTAAATAAGTCCTCATATTTTCTTCTTTGTCGGCCCCTTGGCCTTTTCTTTTGCCCCCTTTCGTTTTTTTTCCCCCCACTGGCTCCACGATCGTTTTTCCCCCTGTGATGTCGATTTCCCCCTAAAAAAATTTCCCGGGGTTTTTTTCCCTTTTTTTTGTTTGGTTTTTGGGGTTAAGTTGTCTCATTACGCCCGGTCTGAGTCCCCTGATGTGGATGGTTTTTCAGTATTTTCTTTTTTTCGCTGATTAGGGTCTATTCATTTTGCGGGTTTTTGGTGGGGTCCTTTGGACCTTTTATATACACGTCCAGGGAAAATAGTCCTTTTATACCCCTTTTAAAATTTTTTCCCAAATTATTTTGGTTGTTGTATTTTAAACCCTTTTCCAAAGATTTCAGAATTTCCTGTTGTGAAAGCTTTTTAAAATTTTTTCCAAGGGCACTTGTTTCTTAAAAATTTTCCTTCCAAGGTGTTAAATTTTTTGCCTTTTTCCCCATTTCCCTTTCCCGTATATGTTGAATAGTTAAATAAATCAAGTCCTTAGAGTATCTATTACTAAGGGGCAAAACCAGCGTTCTTTGTTTTTTTAGATCGTTCCCGGGAAAATATTGGTTGGGGTGGTGATCTTTGGGCCCCCTCGGGGGATTTCGGTTGGTTTTGTTTACTCAATCAGGGGTCGTAGCATTTCAGTGTTAGCTGGTTTTTTTTCCTTTTCATTGTTTCTAAAGGGGTTTGGGGTTAAACCACCCCTTTTTCTTTCACCGCCGGGTTCCAATCCCAAATTCCCGATTTTGCCTTTTTTTAAAAATCTCTGAACGTTCTGTATCAGAAAAGGAAAACATCTCGGCCCGGTTGTCCGTTATTTTTGCAAAACTCCTCAAACGACATCTTTTTTTGTTCAGTCGCAAAATTTTCAGCGGTAAAGGAACTGCAGTACTCAATAGATAAATAAAACAACCGCCTTTTTTATAATTGAAGCAACCTATACTTCTGGGACTCACTTTGGGATCTTCCCTGGATTCCCATAGTCCAAACAATTCAATATACAAAGGTGGACCCGTATATTTAGGAAAATTATTTTTCTTTATTCAAAAAAGAATCATACTTCCCTATACAATTAAAAAAGCATCGCTCTGTATCAGTCAAAGACTATTTAGACGTAGGTTGCATAACAGGTAAATACCTTAGTAGCGCTTCACTGCAGTGCTATTAGGAATTACAAACAAAAGAAAGAACTGAATAGAGAAGATAGTGTAACAACAGATAACAATTTTGGTGAAAGTTCGGTAGCTAAACATTTTTGGAACAGAGACACAATGTGTCAGAATTAAAGGTGGTGTATACTGGTTGGTGTAAAGGTAGCAATGCAGAACAGAATAAGATACAATTGTTAAGAAAAAGAAACATATTGGATAGTATCATTAGATTCTAAAGCCCTACTGTTCTCAATGAAGAACTGAGTTTTAAAATGTTTTTAAAATAGTTTAGGAAGGAAAGGGTTAAGGAGGGAAAAAGGAAGAGAGAAAAAAAGAAAAAAAGAAAAAGGTGTTTAAAGGGAAGGATACTACGAACACGCATGCTTGAGAAAGAGGGTTGATCCCTTGAAACGTTGCATCATTGCGGCGTTCACCCGGCCGGTTGTCCATGCTACTCCTGTCCTATAAAATGCAGTGAAGCGCTACTAAGGTATTTACCTGTTATGCAACCTACGTCTACTAGTCTTTTGACTGATACAGATGAGATGCTTTTATTAATTGTATGAAAGTATGTCGTTTTTGGAATAAGAAGAATAATTTTCCTAATATACGGGTCCACCTTTGTCATATTGAATTGTTTGCACGTATCCATTTGACTGTTGTGGATTTTAATTCCAGCTTCTCCAGCCCTGTTTGGGTGTAAGAATGAAGGTGTTGTTGCTCTCCCATACTTTAATGGTCTTCGATCATAATCTACCATCGACCATCGACTATCTTGTCGATGATGGTCGACTATCGACCATTGACCGATGTCGATGGCCAACGTAATCGCTCAACACTACTCAAGACATAGAGGAGGCCCCCTTAATCTGGACATAGTCCTGGGTATAAATATATCTTGAGAGAGAAGTTTTGAAGACTTATCTTATCACTTTACCTATATTTGTTATCTTATAGAAGTGTTGTCTGTGGTTTCTTTATTATTTCTTGTTAATCTGTGGTTGTTGTGTCACTCCTATTATTATATCTGATATCTGTGATAAGGTGTTTTCTCGTATTTTTGTCAGTCCTCATCATTGTCCTAGGATTTCTAGGGTTGGGTAGGAGGTTCAAGAGTGGGGCCCCCCTTTTATGGGCTAGCCCTAATTATTATTATTATTATTATTATTATTTTTATTATTATTATTATTATTTTATTATTATTATTATTTTATTATTATTATTTATTTTAAAGCGCCATTGATTCCAGGGCGCTGTACATTCGAGGGGGTTACATACATAACATATGTCAAACGAGTACAATGATAAATGATGAACGATAATTGGCATTTACAGAGGGGGAGAGGGGCCCTACCCGCGGGGCTTACAATCTACAAGGAGGAGGGAAAAGACAGAAGGTGAGGGGCAGACATGTTTGTGGGGTGGAGTAGGGGCAGTGGGGTTATTGTAGGATATAGGCAATCCTGAAGAAATGGGTTTTCAGCTTGCTTTTGAAGCTGGTGAAGGTGGAGGAGAGTCTGATGTGTTGGGGCAATGAGTTTCAGAGTGTAGGGGAAGCACGGGAGAAGTCTTGGAGACGGTTGTGTGAGGAGCTGATAAGGGGAGAGCAGAGGAGGAGGTCCTGTGAGGAACAGAGATTGGCCGAGGGGAGATATCTGGAGAGGCAGAGATGTATGGAGGAGAGAGGTAATGGAGAGCCTTGTAGGTCATGATTAGTAACTTGAAATGAATTCGCTAGCCAATGGGAAGCCAGTGAAGGGATTGGCAGAGGGGAGAGGCAGAGGAGTAGCGAGGAGAGAGGGGAATAAGACGGGCAGCAGAGTTGAGAATGGTTTGAAGGGGAGCAAGAGTGTTGGATGGGAGGCCACAAAAACAAGATGTTGCAGTAGTCTAGGCGGGAGATGACAAGGCATGGACCAGCATTTTTGTCGTGTCGTAGTTGAGGAATGAGCGGATGCGAGAGATGTTTTTCAGGTGGAAGCGTCAAGAAGAGGTGTGGGTTTGTATGTGCGGTTTGAAAGACAGAGCGGAGTCCAGGATTACCCCAAGGCAGCGGACTTGCGGAACAGGTGAGAGTGTACAGCCGTTGACTGAGATAGAGATATCAAGGGGAGGGGTAGAGTGGGATGGTGGAAAGATGATGAGTTCAGTTTTCTCCACATTTAGTTTTAGGAGACGGGAGGAGAAGAAGGAGGATATGGACGATAGAAGGTCTGGGATCCGGGAGAGAAGAGAGGTAAGATCTGGGCCAGAGATGTAGAGTTGGGTATCGTCAGCATACAGGTGGTAATGAAGGCCATGTGAAGCTATGAGCTGACCGAGGCCAAGAGTGTAAAGAGAGAAGAGTAAAGGACCCAGGACTGACCCCTGGGGGACACCAACAGAGAGAGGCCGGGGTGAGGAGGTAGAGCGAGAATGAGAGACGCTGAATGTCAGATCAGTAAGTTACGAGGAGATCTAGGAAAGGGCCAAGTCCGTGATGCCGAGGGAGGAGAGGATTTGTAGCAGGAGGGTATGGTCGACAGTGTCAAAGGCAGAGGACAGGTCTAGAAGGAGAAGGACAGAGTAGTGGCGTGAGGCTTTAGCAGTTGCTAAGTCATAAGTGACCTTGGTTAGGGCGGTTTCGGAAGAGTGGTGGGGTCGGAAACCAGATTGTAGTGGGTCGAGGAGAGAGTTGGAGGAGAGGTGGGAGGACAGCTGAAGATAGATGTGCTGCTCGAGGAGTTTGGAAGCAAAAGGGAGCAGTGAGATGGGGTGATAGTTGGACAGAGAGGAGGGGGTCAAGGGTTGTTTTTTTAAGGATTGGAGTCATAGTAGCATGTTTAAAGGAGGAAGGAAAGATGCCAGAGGCAGGGTCTCAGTACCCAGAGCATATTAGGGGGAGTTTTTTCTTTTGATTTAAGGGTACTAATAAAAAGTTACATTTTATAATAGGATTCCTGTCTTAGCTGTGATGTATTTTGATATGTGTGTCAAATCCTATTTTGTTTTGTATCTGGTGGTTTCCAATGCACATCTAAAATTGGTTTCTTGGTGTGTACACCAACAACAAAACTTTATCCCAAAGCGTGACAGTTTGAGGGCTAAAATTTGGGGATATACCAGCTGCAAATAAAAACGCTTCATAGATTATTTTTTTCTTATTACAAAATTAAAAAAGTATGGATGCAAGGACATAAATTCTCAGGCAACACTTATGTGTGTGATGCGTCTTCGGTACGCTGACACATTTTAGACAGCTTGTTCTTATTTATTTGCAAAAAAGATTGTTTTTAATCTGTTAACCATTTGAATGTACAGCTGGTATATCTCTTTTTTTGCTACATTGGAAGATTTAGCTTCACTTAACTATGCTTCCTCCAGCAGGTTACTTAATTGGACTGATCATTATGGGAAGAGAGTTGAACTCTCTAGCACACTCTATTGGATGCAGCCATCCTTAATTCGCCGATGACTCAACAAGTCTTTAAAAGCGAAAAGGATCCATGCCAAGGCAATATCGCTCAACTGTGAAATGTATGATGTTTAAATCCAATACTGGCTTGTCATGAATCCTTTTCGCTTTCCAACACTCGGATACTCACAAGGGAATTGTGGATGATTACATACAATAGAGGGAGCTAGAGAGTTCCGCTTTCTTCCCATAATTCCTTGTTATATGCAAATGCCCATGAGGTAAAATAGGCAGTCTTAAACCCCCACAC
Source organism: Phyllomedusa bahiana (assembly GCA_025379985.1). Taxonomy (NCBI): domain Eukaryota; kingdom Metazoa; phylum Chordata; class Amphibia; order Anura; family Hylidae; genus Phyllomedusa; species Phyllomedusa bahiana. The sequence continues at coordinate 23,441 of JAODAL010047439.1, forward strand.
ACCTAGATGCTGCCTTTCCCGAAGGAGAGATATTCTTCTCAATTGGACTGGGTGAGCTGACTATCATTGTTTTGGGATTGTTGTGCTTTCTTTATTTGATGGTGACTTATATGATGATAAATGGGATTGGCAATGGAGTATCTGATTGAACAACTGATTTTGATTACTGGTTAACATATGGGAAGTAATGATGGACTATATATGATCACAGATAAATGAATTAATCTTGGGTATGCTAATTGGATTCACCCTTTAACAGATATTATGGCTTACAATGGCCTAGCTTTGGGATACTGCCTGCATTTTAAATAAAGTTTTTTGATCATGTAGGCATATATTCCTATAAAATGAAGAGGATAAAGCAGGGAATCTTAATTTTATTATGATCCAAATGAATCTGACTTTTGTAGGTTTGGAATTTGGTATTTTTTTAAAAATATATTTTTTTCTACATGATTCATGCACAATTGTTTGTGTTTTCTCCTTGGGTTTCTTTTCATTTCAGGGCAATTATATTAACTGTGCAGTTGCATGGATATTACTAATAATACTTATTACTATATTGTAGATTCTGTTAAAAAAGGCCCTTAAATGGACCGAAATATTCGATGTTTGAATCCAAAAGAATGTAATTTATAATCAAATACTGTGATTGGCCGTATAAGTAATGATTGACTGATTTGTTGATTTTATCAGAAGTACTGTGTGATTTAATATGTGGATTTGAAAAAGTACTAGAAAAGTGCTGCTGAACTATTTGATTCATTGAGTACACCTATTCGGCTTTCATCGAGCACCTGATCGTGGGATGGTGCAGAGGATACTTTTGTAAGAACTATTGTTCTACAATGTTGATCCAAAGAAAAGAAAAAAAACCTGAGGTACAAGTTAAGGCTGCGCCCACATGGCAGTATGCAAATACCGGCCTGATTCTGATTAAAGAATCCAGCCAGTACTTTGACATGGTGTCTCTGGTTTTGGGGTATGGTTCTGTCCGAAGTTTGCGGACTCACCGTCCCCCTTAACCACTGACATGTTCATGTTCTGCCCAAAAACTGGGCAGAAGACTGAACATGTTATAAGTTTTTCGGACCACAGGCAGTGTGAAAAACTGTCCGGTAGAAAATCCATTCAATGGTGAATGGATTTTCTATTAATGTCTATGCAGATGGTTGACAGTCAGTTTTCAGATGTTTATCAAATCCAAAAACCGTCTGTAAAACCAACTCAAAACCCTTGCTGCGGGGACAATCCCTACCTGTCCACATTTTAGGAAAAATATTTCTTCCCCAATACAGTCTGGCAATCAAAATACATCCCTGGATTAATAAACCTTCTCCATAGTCATTATAACTTGCTATATTATTCTCTCTCAAAATGTATCCAGGCCCTTTTGAACTCAATTAGTGAGTTCACCATGACAGTTTCGTCTGACAGAAAGTTCCACAATATCACTGCTCTTACAGTATATAATCCCTTTCTATATTTATCTAGAAACCTTTTTTATTCTAGATGTAGGGGTTGCCCCCTTTTTATGGATACTGTCCTGGGTATAAATAGATCATGGGAAATATCTCTGCATGGACAGAGCAAAACTAACATGACATGCATATTGCACAATAAACAATGTAAAAATTAAAATAGAAAACAGGTTTTCTTCATCCTGTCTCACAAAAAACAGATTTAAAGGTGATCAGAAAGTCATGTCTCTTCTCTAATGAAAATGTCAACTAATCCCACAAAAAACAAGTCCCTACAAAGCTCTGTACACAGAACAATGTTTTTAGTGTATAAAAGCAGTAAAACATTATAAAAACATTTATAAATTGGATATTGTTGTAATCGTATTGGCTGCTCAGTAACGTTACCTGCGTTTTTTACCACACTCTTACTGTTGTAAAAATCATTGATAATAAAGCAATCGCAGTATCATATGAACGCCTAAATAGTACCAATTAAAATGTCACCTCATTCCACAAAAAAGCCCTTAATCAGTTCCATACACAGAAAAAAAAGTTATGGCTTTCAGACTATGACAACATAAAAGCGTTATTTTTTTCCAAACACATTTCTATTGTGTAAAAGTAGTAAAACAAAAAAACTATAAAAAAAAATTATATTGTTGTAATTGAACTGACCTGCATAGTAAAGCTATCATGTCATTTGCACTGCATGGTAACAGCTGTAAAAATTAAATACAAAAAATGAATGGGCAAATTGAAGGGTTTTTTTTCCCATTTTTTTCACCCAATACTAAAAAAAACTGTGAAACACCTGTTGGCCTAGAATGTACAATACACACCTAGATGACTTCCCCAAGGGATGTTTAATCCAAAATAGAGTAATGTCTGGAAGGTTTCACATTATGATATTTTGTGGGCTGCACAAGTGGGACGTGACACCCCCCAAAACCTGCATTCCAAAATCCCTACCATGTGCAAACAGCAGTTGACACCTACATATAGGGTATTGCCAAATCTGGAAGAAATTTAGTAACAATGTTTGGAGTGCTTTCTTTTTCCAGTTTTCTGTATGAAAATGAAACATTTTCAACTAAAACTGCATATTACTGGATTTTTTTTTTTTCATTTTTTAAAGCCTCACACTAAATACATTTGTGGCATCACTCACTACACCTTTGTATATATTCCTTAAGGGGTGTAGATTCCAAAAGAAGGTCTTTTTAGGGGTGTTAATTAAGTTTCAGCACCTTAGGGTGTCCGCAAGCCTGTAATGGTACCTGTGAGGAAAATTCACTCCAAAAATGACAAATCATTCACCCCCTCCAACTTCAGTCAAATGGCCTGCGAGAGGAAGATTCAAAGTCAAATTGGTGGGTTTTAGGGAGTATGCGCTGGTAGGCATGAAATACCTGCAATGAGGAGGTTTCCCAAACTCCTCCGCTAGTAGCATCCACATACAAAGCTGGATAATAAATATAAAATCTCCATTTATTATATCCTTTAAAATATAATACGTTTCATGTGCACAACTGTGCTACTTGCATTTAGTGGAATAGGCTTAGCACGACCAGCAAAAGGCGAAAGTCCGGTAAATATCGCTCCAAACCCTCCGCTTCTGGAGAGTAGTAGTGGAGATGCATGCAGACAGGTCGGGCCGAGGTGAATGTGCACGTGGGCTGTCTCATCACGGATATAAGCAGGGAACCCATGTGGGCCTGTTGTTGCATTCAGGAGAGGGGGTACCTGGCATCAGTCCAGAGCATCGACACCGAACCAAGGCCACATCAGCCCCTTCATGTCAGCCCAGCACCAAGCCAATCTCAGGTAACTGGACACATCTTACTGCCTTTGTCGGTAACCCATACTTATATTTGCACCTCTGACTCTTATCTGTATAATATTATCATTCTGTACCTATTATCTGTCTAGTGTGCCCTCCAATGCAAATTAAATCTATAAACTTTAATCTGAGCTAGTCTGTTGTCTTGATAACTGAACTCACCAACCTTATACTCGGTCTATAATATATAGCTACCCTAAGGTTGGTTCCTGGCCTTGTTATAAGTCGGCAATGGACCGGGCTTATAACCAAACTAGAAACTGGTGGCAGCCTATTGGCCTAGCAGAGCTCCATTTAACCAGCCGTGCAGGGTTGTGGGCGAGTAGTGTGTTCTCTCGTCCTCCCTGGGTCTCCCTGTGCTCGTGTGGACACTAGTTAACAGAAACAGTATCTGGCTGACCTCGTGCACCCATAGGGGGAGCGCAGCATCGACCCTCGAGTGGGCCGGGGCGGGCTTTTTCCTGACAGCACCTAAAAAATATCCTTATGAAAATTAGACCCCAAAATCCAGTAGGTGCTCTTCCTGTTTTAAGGCTTATGGTTGAGTCAAAGAGTGCACAAATATTATATCTCTAAAAACAGCAGAACTGGGGGAATCGACATTAAATTGTATTTCCCTGGTAGCATCTGTTGTCTTCCAGGGAAAAAATGGATAAAAATTGAAAATCTGCACTTTGCTTTAATTCCCGTAAAACACTTAAAGGGCTAATAAAATTCTATTTTGAATACTATAAGAGGTGCAGTTTGTTAAATAGAGTAATTTATGGGGATGTGTAACATACAGGTCCCTCAAAACCCTGTTAGAACTGGACAGGTCCCTAAAATAATCTGTGTTGCAAATTTTCTTGAACATGTGAACAATTGCAACTAAATATATAAGCCTCTAATGTAAAAAAGTAAAAAGATATTTAGAAAATTATGCCAACATTAAGTAGACAAATAGTAAATGCTAGTTACAAACTACTTTGTTTGATATAACTATCTGTCTTACACACAGAAAGTTTTGAACTTAGAAAATAACAAATGTTTCCAAATTTTAACATTTTGATATCTTTCAAAAATAAACAAGGATTATATGGACCAAAATTTCTTACTAACCTAAAGCACACTGTATTATGAGAAAACAATCTCTGAAACACATGGATAGGTAAAAGTGTCAAAAACTTGTTTCCACATAAAGTGAGACATGTCAGATTTTAAAAATGGGGTCTGTCAGGAAGGTCAAAACTAGCTGTGTCCTTAAGGGGTTAAATGTTACACATAGGTCGTGTCCCCACGGCAAGGGTTTTCAGTTGGTTTTACAGACGGTTTTGGACTTGAAAACCGTCTGTAAACCGACTGTCAACCTTTTACATAGACTTAAATAGAACATTCATGCAGCAGTTCACACTGCACGGATTTTCTGCCAGACTGTTTTTGACACCGCTGGCTTAATGAAAAACTTAGAACATGTTTTATTTTCTTTCCCGGGTTTTTGGCAGAACATGTGGGTGTGAAGAGGGAGAGCTTGAATCCACAAAAGCCATCCCTCTATGTGCAAAAAAAAGACAAAATACCAGTCGGGAGATCCTGCTTTCCTACAACTGCTTGCCTGGGCCAACAAGTTCTACAGTTCTTGGATTCTCCAATGTTATGTTCTGATTTCTTAACCAAAAAGAAGTAGCCTTGTAACCCTTTTCATACTAATATAATACATTTTAACAAATATGGTTAGCTCTCTTTTGATTCTTTTATATATTTATATCTTATATTTTTATATTTATATGTTACATAGATTCACGGGTATCATTTTATAGATGTATAAATGATCCTTTTATATATTATTAATGTTACTATTAGGCTTTTCTCACTATTAACTCCCAATAATTGCAGCTGCCATTAAACAGGCACTGTGCTGCAATAAATAAAAAGGCTATAACTTTAAAAACTGTTTCATGATTACTCAGATACTCTTTTAGAATTTGTTTATCACCACACTTCCAAAAATGACAAAGACTTATGTGAAAAGGCTAAACTTGCCAGTGTCATTCATTTGATGTAATAATCCTCAATTCACATGTGACTCACTGAGCCTTGCAATGTTAAAAAGGATTGAGACCATGTAGAACTTACTGCCTGGCTAGGTGATAGACGAGTGTAGCTTGTAAAGGGTAATGTATTTAATTGGGGAGAGGCACTATATACACCATCAATGCCCCAACAAAAAATGTACGGACTATGGCCTGTCCATTAGATAATTCGGCAACAACTCTCAATAAAAACTTCAAATTCACAACACAGAAGAGTTATTTACTTAGTTAAACTCCTAAAACTTAACCTTTAATAAATAACAATAAAAACTATTCCTATATCTAATACCCACCCACAGAAGCCTACCTATCCCAAAAAAAAAGAAAAAGGAAGGAAAAAGAGAAGGGGAAAAAAAAAAAAATAATATATATATATATATATATTATATATAAATATATATATATATATATATTTTATAAAATATATATATATAAAATATATATATATATATATATATATATATATATATATTATATATATATATATATATGTTTGGAGCAACCGCCCCGATAAGGGCGACCCCAACTAATGTCTCTCTATCGCCTAAATAACATCAAGATGTCTCATATATATTACAGTTCCTATGCTCTTACAAATGGAATACTGTTATCATCCAAAACACAGATGGTTTCAATGTTCTGGCCAATGTATTTATTGTCCTATATATTACAGTTCCTATGCTTTACTAAATGTATATTTATATCCAAAACACAGATTAGTTTCATGTTCTTCCCCCAATGTACTTATTGCCCTAGCGGTTTTACCCATTTTCCAGCGTCGGGGCTCATCAAGGGACCCACAGACTGAAACACTATAATTTTTTGTGATTTTGCATAGAGTGCTAAATGATCATTGAACAGATTTTTATGCATTTAGCAAAACATGATGATGCAGTAGGCATTCTTATGATACCCTTTACACAATAAAGATCATGTTAGAACATCAACACCTATCACCAAAAATATGATGCTGCTTTAGATGACAGATATAACAACTTTTACATCTCAGCCATATATACTCCAAAACCCTGCAGTCTCTCCAATATGAAGCGATTACATTACTAGTCAAACGGGGCGATGTCGATACGCAATATCAAAGGGACCGATATCCATA
>JAODAL010047440.1:0-29925 GCA_025379985.1 Phyllomedusa bahiana
ATTCAAGTCTGCATTCACTTCTGCCAAATAGGACTTTATCCTCTCTGTCTCACAACCCTAGACAACCATTCAATACCTTCAACTCTATCCTCTCAGCAGATGATTTTGACACTGCCTTCTGAAACAAGTATCAAAGAAAGCTTCACCCCATAGTCTCCACTCGCCACCTCTGTACCTGCACACTCCCCACCGCCTACTTCTATAACTCAATAATGTTCTTCTTTCTTAACCTGCTTCTCCACTGTTAATTAGCTCTTCTACCTACTCTCCAAATTCATCCTCACTACCTGTAATCTTGACCCAATGCCATCCCACTTCGTCCCAGACTTTAGTACTGCTATTATCATCCCAACCAATCTTTTCAACCTATCATTAACCTCTGGCATCTTCCCTTCCTCCTTTAAACATGCTACCATCTCATCCATTCTTAAAAAACATCTCTCAAGCCCTCCTCTCTGTCCAACTATATCCCCATCTCTCTGCTTCCATTTGCCTCTCAGCTCCTTGAACAGCACGTCTATTTTGAAATGTCCTCTTATCTCTCCTCCAACTTCTGCAATCTGATTTCTAATCTCACCACTATATCGAAATTGCCCTAACCATTCATCAATGACCTAGTAACCGCTAAAGCCTCACGCCACTACTCTGTGCTTGTCCTCTTAGATGTGTCCTCTGCCTTCAACATTGTTGAACAGTCCCTCCTGTTACAAATCCTTTCATCCCTCAACATCTGTCCTGGCCCTTTCCTGGATCTCCTCATACCTCATACTGATCGGACATTCAAGATCTCTCACTCTTGCACTTTCTTCTCCTCTCGCCCTCTATATGTTGGTGTCCTTCAGGGATCAGTCCTGGGTCCCCTACTCTTCTCTATCTACACTCTTGGTGTGGGCCAACTCACTGCATCACAAGGCTTTCAGTATCATTTGTATGCTGATGATACCCAACTTTATATCTCCGGCCCAGATATACACTCTTTGCTCTCCCAGATCCCTATCGTCCATATCCTCCTCTTTCCACTGTCCCACTCCACCCCCCACCTGATCTATCTATCACAGTCAAAGGCTCTACACTTTCACCGGTCCTGCAAGTCTGCAGCCTTGGGATAACCCTTCACTCCTCCCTATCTTTCAAATCACACATCCAAGTCCTTACACCTGAAAAATATCTCTCTAGTGCCACAAAACTACCAGTCCATGTCCTTATCATCTCCTGCCTAGACTACTGCAACATCCTTCTCTGCGGCCTCCCATCTACCACTCTTGCCCCCCTTCAACCCACTCTCAACTCTGCTGCCCATCTGATCCACTTTGCGTCTCCTCTGCCTCTCTCCTCTGCCAATTCCTTCACTTTAACCCATTGCCCAGCAAATTAAATTCAAGTTACTAACCATGACCTACAAGGCTCCCCATAACCTCTCCCCTCCATTCATCTCTGCCTTTATCTCCAGATACCTTCTTCTCTGTCCTCCTCTTGTCAGCTCCTCACACAACTGTCTCTGAGACTTCTCCTGTGCATCACCCATACTCTGGAACTCGCAGCCAGACTCTCATCCACTTTCACTAGCTTCAAAAGCAACCTGAAAACCCATCTCTTCAGGACTGCCTATAAGCTATTATTAACCCCACTGCCTCTACACCACCCCATAAGCATGTCTGCCCCTCAGCTTCTTTCTCTTTCCTCCTACCTTGTAGATTGAAAGCCTTTGCAAGCAGAGTCCTCTGTCCTGCTGTACCAGTTGTTACTCATTTTATGTTGTCAATGTACTTTGTTTGACATATGTTATGTATGTAACTCCCTTGAGTATAGAGTTCCCTAGAATTAATGATGCTCTAAAATGAACTATGATATTATCCTTGCATGTAAAATAAATAAATATATATATTTATAGTATATAGTCATCGGTGTGCTAGGGCTTGTTCACACGACGTTTTGGATATTTTTTACGGATCCGTTTTTGATGAGTGAAAACTGCATCCGTAAAGCGGATCCGAAAAATGCAGGAGTTGATACTTTATTTGGATATGTATTGTATGCTTTTGACTTGCATTTTACGGATCAGCTTTATGGATAACAGAGTCGCGCTCTCTCTCTCTCTCTCTCTAAAACGGATCACAAAAGCGTTGTGTGAACAAGCCCTTATGTAGTTATACACTGTGTGTTATAAAAACAAAGTCAAAGCATCAATATCATTGCACAGGTGAAGTGACCACTGCAAAATTAAGTTGGATGTACTGATGTAGCAAACTTTAAATGCGCATTTAAAGGGGTATTCCCGTTTCATTTAATGGCTTTGAGCATGTAGGCAAAAGTAAATAAAGACTATTACCAAATACATTGCTGTTCTGATTTTGCTTCTCTTTAGAGTTGGGAGCAAATTTTATTTCCTCCTTTTGTACACAATCTTCCCTAATTACCAACCACCTCTTTCCGCTCTAACAGTCTGCATGAGTGGTTAGGATGATGACTTAGGGTGCTTTCACACGGGGTGTTTTTTGGTGGTTTTTTTGGATGCGTTTTTTGTGCACAATGTATATCTTTAATTCTATGCCCTTCCTGCACAAAAAAACGCAAAAAAAAAACGCATCAAAAACGAAAACCGGTGGGGAAAAAAACCTGTAACGAGCGGCCGCAGACCGTTCCCCGGGCTGGGCTCCGCTCCTTTCCCCGGCCCCGTCTCGTGTCCGCGGGGCGGGGGGCGGGCGGTCCGTGGCCCGGTCCGTGGCCCGCGCTCGCCCGCGGGACTAACGCTTACCTGACCCCGCTCCTGACTCCAGGAGCGCTCTCACGGCCGTGGGGCGCTCCCCCCCCTAAGGCGCGCGCGCCCAGTCTCCCTCTCTTAAAGGGCCCATGCCCGGTAATTGGCGGGTTACCGGTCACTGACCCATATATTGGTCCGCCTCCGGCAGTCCTCTGCCGGTTTTTTTAATGCCCCCGTGCCTTTAGAAAAAGCGTTTTGTCCTTGTTTGCCTCTATGTACCCAGACCGTCTCGCTCCTTTTTTCCCGACCAGAACCCCTCCCGCCTGTTCCCCGACCTATTGCCTGCCCCCTGACCACCCTCAGCCCACGTTTTCGTACCACGCTTATCCTTGGCTAAACCACCCGCAAGCAAGTCCCCCCAGTGGCCCATTTCCCCCGGCGGGTTTTCTTGGTGAAAACCGGGTTTACTTAGATTCCGTTCCCGGGGCGTGGGCTTCCCAACTCGCTTGCGGGGGCCCAGCGGATCCATAACCACCCCCCGTTACAGAAGATCCGGCCAGGGATCCCGGGAAGGTGCCTCTGCCTGGGGGGGCGGACCTTCCCGCAGTCGCGCGCAACAGTCACGTCAAAATTGGCAACAGGCTCTGAGTTGGACCAAATTTTACCGCCTTTGGGGGTTCAGCAACCCCCGGCGAACCGCCAACTCCTTGTGTCTACACCGCCCCCCCGTCCCCCGCAGCAACGGTGGGTCCTTAAGCTTCGTTTACCGTCCCCCAAGTTTGAAGGGATCCAAACATGCCGAGGCTTCATTATCAGTGCTCAAGCACATTGTTTAAATTTGGGGCCAGTTCCCCTAGGGGAGCGTCTAAAGTGGCTTTCGGGGTCGCCGCTTCCGGGAAGGCCTTGGGGATGGGCCCCACCTCTGTGGGTGGGAACGCCCCTGTGACAGGATCGCGTTTTCCCCTCCGGGGATTCCGAGTGTTTTTTTGGGAGGGCCGGGGCCCGGGCACCCTCCGCCGAGACTGCCCTCCCCTCCTCTGTGCCAAGACTCGTTTCGGGGGGGGAGACTACGCAGTGCAGTTCCGCACACTAGCCCCAGAGTTACCTGGAACGGGGGGTGCCTTGTGGGGGGGTTTTTACCTTTTAAAAAAGGGGCCTCGAGTAGATTTAAGGAGGCTGGCCCAAAAGAGAACCCCGCCCTTTTTAGGGTTTTTAATCTTTTGGCTACCCGCATTTGGGCTTTTTCGCCGAGAGGCGAGGGGAGTCTGCCCAGGAACAGATGGACACCCACCCCGGTACCCCTGCCTGGCTCCCGTTTTCCAGAGAAAAACCTCCGAAACCCGCACCATCCCTTTTGAGGGACCCATGCAGGTCGACAAGGTCATCTTCGAACAAGAAACTGGCCCTACGTCGGTCTGGCACCCTGTGCCTCTACTGCGGCAGTCCCGAGCACTTCCGGGGGGAATTTGTCCCCAACTGCCTGACGTTGTCTGGGGGCCCACCTTCGCCCGGTGTCTACCGTTCCCCTCGCCCCCCCCGCGAAGGGGTTTGGCCGGCCCCCCCAAATACCAGGGTTCACCGATGTCTTTTCGGAAAAAAACGGAAATCCTTCCTCCTCATCGACCTATGACTTCCGATCGAGCAAACTGCCTGGGTGCAGCCCCCCCCGGGGGCCGAGTCTTCCCCTTGTCCTTCCCGGACTCAACTATTCCGAATAAATGGGGGAAAAACCTCCAGAAGGGGGTTCATCGGAATCCTCCTCCCCCGCGGGGGGGGATTTCTTTTCTGGGGAAAGAAGGCCCGGCCCCCTGCGCCCGCATTGATTTTGGGGGTCTTAAAAAAGATCACGGTGAAAAATGGGTTATCCTCTCCTTGATTCCTGACTCTTTGACCCTAGGGGGTGCGAAGTTTTCCCCCCAAATTTGGGGACTTAAGGGGAGCCATAATCTCATCCGACCGGGGGGGCGATGAGTGAAGGGAGGGGCCTTTAAACCAGAGAGGGGGCAATTGAATACTTTGGTTCCCCATTCGGCTTTGCAAACCCCCCCCTCTTCCAGGAATTCTGAACGACATCTTGGGGATCTCTTGTATACGTGTGCGTAGTGCCGGGAACGACATTGGTTATATCTTCTGTTGGGGAGCCCCACCGTTTTCATGTCCCCAGGTTTGAGGCGCCTGGCCCAACCCCCTATACGCCAATTTGGAAATGTTTTTTTTCATAGTCACCCTGCCTTTCTTGGGAAATTACCCGGGACCCAAAGGTTGCTGAGGGGACCCAAAGCGTCCGTTGTCCCGCAAGGCCTCGCCCATTTTGGTTTCGGGCTATTAAAACGTTTCCCTGGGATTCAAATTATTACCGCACCATCCCACACTTCCCACCCGGGTAGCACCCATTGTGGCGCTCACGAGAAAGAACGCTAACCCGGAAGCTGGACCCACCGGGAGGAGGCTTCTCGAGTTTGAAGTCTCCCTTTCGCCTCCCTTCCATCCCCTGTCACGGCCGGACCCACAAACCCGTTTGCACTTGAAGTGGACGCTCGTGGGTGGGGTTTCGGTGCGGTTCCAAAAAAGGGGGCCCAAGGGAGGGGGAAGGGCCCCCCTGGGGCTTTTTTTTCCAAAACTTTCTCACCGGGGGAAAGGAACTATACATGGGAAACCCCGGGGATTTTTTAGCCATCAAGCTAGCCCGGGGGAATGGCTTATCTCTGGAAGGGCTCGGCCAACCCCCCATATATCTACTCTGACCACAAAAATTTCCCCAGTACCTCCAGAGGGCCCCCGCGACTCATCCACGCCAAGCTAGGGGGTCCCTCTTTTTCTCCCGATTTTGATTCCCAATCCACTTCCGTCCGGGGAGAAGAAAGTGAAGGGGATGCGTTGTCCGCGCTTTTGAGTGGTGGAGAGGGAAATGTCCCCGGAGCACATAATCCTCCGGGGGGTCTTTTCCTCTCACCCCCCTTGACCTCCCCAAAATCCCGCTGGGAAGACATATGTGGGGGCCCGCACCCGCAGACAAAAAATCCTAATGGGGGCACGCTCATTGGGGCTGGAACCCGGGGCCCCTAAAACCCACTCCTATTCACGGTTCATGGGGCCAACCTTTCTAAGGACGTTAAGGAATTTGTTTGAGGCCCGTCCCCCGGCCCGTAAAAAAACCCCCGTCACAGGCCTTTTCGGGCTCCTGCTTCCCTGCCCACCCTACTAGCCCCCGGCGCATTTGGGGATGGTTTTTTAAAACCGATTTTCCCCCATCCCTTTTAACACCTATTTGGGGGAGTTACAATCGTTTTTTAAATGGCCACTTTGTCCCTGAGGGCCTCCCCCCCCCCGCGCCTGGCTAACCATTTTTTCACCACTTTTTTGCCTCACGGTGCCTCGCAGTTGTCTCTGACCCCGGGGGGTCCCAGTTTGTCTCCAAAATTGGCGGGCCCCTGTTTTCCCGCTTCAGGTTAAGCTGTTTTTTCCTCGGCCTATCCCCCCCCCAAATAAGGCCAAAGTAGAAAGGGGGGTTAACCAGGGGCTTGGGGACCATTGCGCCACTTTTTCGGCGGGGGCAAAAGACTGGGCTACCTATCCCATGGGGAGAATTTTTCCCCACAATTCCCTAATTTCCCAGTCGCGGGGCCCCCCCTTTCATATTGTTACGGCCTCACCCCCGCCCCTCCTCTCCCCCCCTGCCCTTTTCCCGTCCCAAGTCCCTGCTGCAGATACATGGTCCCCCGCATAAGACTTTTGGGCCCCGCCCGCCAGTCTTTTCTCCGTGCATGGCACGCATGGGGAAAGCCAGCGGATAAAAGAAGGGGGTCCTCCTCCAATTTTTTCTCCTGGGGATAAATTTGGCTGTTCCAAATTGTCAGGCTTAAGATCCCAAACTATAAACTGGGCCCCCGTACTAGGGCCCTTTTAGGTGTTGACTCTAAACCCGGTGCCCATAAACTCCGGGTCCCCCCCCCCCATGCGCACCCCAACTCCTTCATGTGTCGCGTCTCAAACCCCTGGGGCCTTAACCCTTTTTTCTCGAAGGGGGGCTCCCCTTTTCCCCGTGGCGGGTGTACTAATGTATTCCGCGTAAAGAGATCTTGGGTATGAGGGGGTCCAGGGGGAAACGATACTTTTCATCGAGTGGAAGGGGTTCAGGCCCGAGGAGAGGTCAGGGAGCCGGGGACAAAATTCGACCGTCAACTTGTTCGAATTCCTCCGGGCTGGAAAGGGGGGGCCTAAAGGGGGGGGGGAAATGTAACGGCGCGCCGCAGACCGTCCCCGGGCTGCGGCTCCGCTCGCTCCCGGCCCCGTCTCTGTGCCCGGGGCGAGTGGGGGTGCGGTCCGTGGCCCCGGTGGGGGCCGCGCCGCCCGGGGTACAAAACAGTTACCGACCCCGCTCCTAAACCCCAGGCGCGTCGTCACGGCCCGTGGGGCGCGCTCCCGTCCCAAAGGCGCGCGCGCCCGCCCCTCTCTCTTAAAGGCCAGTGCGCCGGTAATTGGCGGTTCCCGGGTCACTGACCCTTTATATTGGCTCCCTCCGGGTCCTCGCCGGATCTTTATGCCTCCGTGCCTTTAAGAAAGCGTCTTGCCTTTGTTTGCCTCTCCCGTGTCCCAAACCGCCCGCTCCTGTTTCCGGACCCGAACCCTTGCCCCCTGCTCCCTATTGCCTTCCCCGCCCAACCCTCAGCCTCACGTTTCGTCCACGCTTATCCTTGGCTACCCCCGCAAGCAAGTCCCCCCGTGGAAACGCGGGTATTCTCGCCGCAGAAAGCCCACCCGCTTGGGGGGGTTTGGGTAAAAACCCGGGTTTACTTAGTTTCTTCCCCGGGCGTGGCTTCCCCCATCGTTGGGGGGGCCCCAGCGGACCCATCCTGCCGTTACAGCATTGGGCCCTCGTTCACACGGCTTTTTTTAAAAAATATTTACATCCGATTCCCAAATCGTAAATACGTTCTAAAATCAGTTGAAAATCAGTTGCAAAAAGTGCCACTAAGTGTGGCACGTATTTGTAACTGCTTTCCCGGCGGATTCACCATCCAATCATTGTAGGTGGTAAATCCGTCCGTAAATAATTCACATGCACATTGTTTTTCCGTCCGGATTGCCGTCGTCAATCCGCGGCGGCAATCCGGCACGGAAATACGCGTCGTGTGAACAACGAGCCGTATTTTCTATTGAAATCAATAGAAAATGGGCTGTTACTTATTTCTGACTGATTTGCCGACGGATTGTCAATCCGTCGGCAAATCCGCGGCGAAATAAGCCGTGTGAACGAGGCCTTACTCCCTGCTCTGTTACTTATATTGAAAGACAGGAGCTTGTTTACATTACTTACTGACAAACTTTAACCCTCTAGAGCTCTGTAGCTGTGTGAAATGCTGACCTCCAGCACTCATGTCATTGTAACAGGATGAGTTGTTTAATTATTGCTGAATATGCTGCAGTTTCATTTTCTTTTCAGTAAGTATGGGGGACCATTTCATTTTGCTATGGGGCCCTATGAACTCTAGTTTTTTCCTGGTATCAACATATACCAGAGTACTAACCCACAACAATAATGAAAAATCTAAATCTATATTAGGACATATTAAAATAGAAACAGGTGATGAGAAAAACTCTCTAGAATCAGATCACAACGCAACAGAAATGCATCAAATAGAGTACAAATTATTTATCATAGGGAGTACATTAGTCCAAATATCAAAAAATCCCCTATATATTCTTATTCTAAAGTACAAAATAATAATTATGGCTGAATGGTAGGTAACCATATCACAGTGTTACACATATGTTTCCCAAACTGCCCATAGTGGAATGGTACCAAACAGCCATAGATCAAATAGTAAATTTGCCTAAATGCACGAAAAGGGAAAAAAGGAAGACAAATGTAGATAGTGTTTTTTTTATTAATTCCCCCCCTGGTATGTAACACAATAAAAGTTAAAAGTAAGAACATGTTTATCTACCTGGGATAAACATGTATCCTAAGATAAATATACAAATAGACTGTAGTAAATCAAATCTTTACAGCAGTTAAATGCCGAAGGAGATTAATGTTGAGTGACCTGTCCACTGTTACTAAATTTTTAAAGAAACAGCGATGTCATAAAATTATATGAAATGCGGAGATAATAATGCAACAACTGACAGCTGATAAAAAGTGCAGAATACTCCAACAGAAGTAAACGGTTTTCTTTTCACAGCCAGCTTCAGGCTCACACTTTCCTGTAAAACTGTTAGTGGTTCTACAGCATTATTAGCATATCCAAATGGCAAATCAGCTCTTATATTCCTAACTGAGCCTGTTTGAGCAACATTGCTAATATAAGTGTTCAAACGGCAGAGCAGAAGGCTACACAGCTCTAAAGTGTTAATGTTTGTCGGTAAGACACATAGACAAGCTCCTGTCCTGCTGATAACACAGCAGGGAGTGATATCATTATCCTGACCATCCAAGCCAGGGTTGCTGGAGCAATGAGAGTAGAGAGAGGTGGGCGGTATATTAGGGAAGCTTTTGTATACAAGCAGGAGATAAGAACTGCTATAGATCTAAAATGAAGCAAAATCAGAACAGCAATGTATTTGGTAATAGTCTTTATTTACCTTTGCCTACATGTTTAAAGTGAATCATTGTGGCGAGACTAACCCTCTAAGGCAGCATAGGACTAACATATCAGATTTATTTATTGTGCTGACAAAAGCTCATGCCTTCATTTGTTTTGTACCTAATAAGTCTTTCTTTTCCATCTTTAAACTGAAATATAGTTGTCTTGTTGTTTTATTGATTTATTGCTCTTAGTATCCAGTTAAACATCGGTACAAAGCCAGTCTATCACTTTTGAACTACCATTCACATAAAATAATTTTGTTTAAAACAATCAGTTTCTACTACATTTGCTTTTAATGAGATGAGTCTGTTTTTTGTTGACAGATTAACAATCAGAGTCTGCTGTAAAAAATGATCCACTAGTTTTGTCCAGCAATTGTTTGTGTACAGAACTGTCATGTATGTTTTCCTTTTGTGTCATACAACAAAAATTCAAAAACTGTTTCAAAATTAAAATTTCGAAATATTAAACTCATTTCTCTATTCATACCCAACCATGCACTTTTTTTCCCCAAAAAAAAGCATTTAGGGCGACATGTAAGAACGGGGCTGTGCCAGTTATCTGGCATCAAAAAGCTGTAGTAGACCTGTTCTATTGATGTATGAACAGGCATACTCCAAACTTTATCACGATAAGCGCCTGTGTGTCACTTTTTAATACGCCAAAGATTTGGGGACGTTCCGAGGGCCTGTCGCACCACATTCTTAGAATTAGACACATTTATGATTCTTTGATGCCCAAACTTAGGAACATAACAGTTAGAACAGTCAGACAAAGTTAAAGGGGATCTGCCTGAGCCAGACTTGTATTGACACTAGACTGCACCTGTATGAATGACCTGCAGAAGAACAGATTCATACATTCTGGAGCATTCTACACTTTCTACACATTCTTTCTACACATCTTAAAGCTATGTAGAACTGGCCTGTCAGCGCCAACGTTCATACATGTCGCCCTTACATTCTTAATCAGTTTTAATTATTTCTCAACAAATAATTGTTATTTTTTAAGAAACTTTTGAAAAGTTCAGAATATGTCAATTCTAGTTCAGCGGGAAACGATTCATTTTACAGGAACAGTTATTTCCTAGATAAAAAGTATTTTCGGCATTTTGTTGCATTTCGAAGGACAAAAGAGCAGTGAAATTGCTGATCTTAGTTACACCTTTCATTTGTAGGTGGCATTCATGGTTTGTTGTGATTAATGTTTTGAATTACAGTGGAGCATATTTTTGTAACCCAACCTTCATACATATTGTGCTTCTTCAGTGTCATCTATTCCCTGCATCCCTTATGTTTTTTTACCAGCTCAGGGGGTTCATTTTTTGTTTACAATGGGCCAAACCCATGTAAGTTTTCATGTTTACAGAATTCTTTAAATAAACCATCTTAATTTACCATCTCAGAATTTACACAAAACATTAAACACCATGCATGTATCAGACACCAGGAGAGAAGAATCCAATGACCATTTGGTTACTAGAGCACATTAGTTGATTTGGAAGAAAGAAACCACCACTATGGATTTACTTTATCCCACAAATATTGAGCTTATTTTCCCCTTCATAAAATTAACCTGTTATAAACATTGGCAAATTTACTTCACCTAACAAGCATGCCAAATTAATAGCACATAAAATGCATTCAATACAAATCTGCTGAAAATCTTAATACGTATGTACAGTGGGGCACTTCAACTGTGAGAGACAGAATCTAAAAAAATCAGATAAGACATCAGCACTAATTTCTTATATTTGCAATAAAATGTTCCCCCTATATGTAGGCCATGAATTGTTTATATATATATATATAAAGTTATATATATATATATATATATATATATATTTCACATTAATTCATGTAATACTGTAAGTGTTCACTGATGTTGTAATGATTTGGCTGAGCCTTGATTCACCTGGTGTTTTTTCAGCCTTAATACACTACTGTAGTCCGTGTATATACTAATATATATTTTCATCAGTGAGCGCTAACCTCAATTGTACCTACACTGCACACCGACAAGTACTAGACAGCAGTGGCATTAAACCCCAGCAACCTGCGGTTTATAAATACGTGCGTATTAGAAAAAGTGGCTGAGTGTTATTATGCTAATTTTATTGCACCATTTCTGTGTAGGCCTCATGTGGCACCTGAACCTCACTTGCACTATACACTGCACGCCGACAAGTACTAACAAGCAGCGTACATTGAGCAACATGCATATTATAAATAATACCTCATGCTATTCCAAAAGCCTAACATTCACACTGATGTTTTAGTACTTGCTAGGGGCGTCGCTAGGCTGTTTTATTCGGGGCTCGGTGCCCCCCCCCGAATAAAACCCCCTGTGCCTCCGAGTCTCTCCCGGGCTCCAGGCCTCTGCTGGCCTGGAGCACCGACTGGCCTCTTTCAGCTGCAATGTGCGTCCGCTTGGATGCACACACAGCTGAGGGCTTTCTCGGGGCAAAGAGCGCGCGCTCCCTGCCCCGCAGACAGTGTCGACCCGCAGGTCCTACACCGGAGGCTGGCCGGGTCTCACAGCGCTGAGGACCGCCGCGGCCCCGGTCACCTCAGCCGGCAGCGTCGCGATGACATCACGTCATCGCGATGCTGCCTGTCCTCGGGCGCACAGCACGTCATAGCCGTGCGCCCGAGGACGCCGGAGGAGCGCGGGCTGAGAGGACGGAGCCGCGCTCGCCGGGGGAGTTAAGGTGAGTATTATGGTTTTTTTATAAGGCGTTTACCTGCCTCAGTGCCCCTATATACTGCCTGTGCCCCTATAATGCTGCCTGTGGCCCATATCCCTGCTGTGCCCCTATAATGCCCTGCCATGCCCCGTATGCTGGCCCTGTGGCCCTCCATATCCCCAGCCTTGCCCCTATATGCCTGCCTGTGCCCCCATATGCTGCCTGTTGCCCCTATATACCTGCCTGTGCCCCTATAATGCCTGCCTGTGCCCCCATATGCTGCCTGTGCCCTTTTATACCTGCCTGTGGCCCCCCCATATACTGCCTGTGACCCCATAACCTGCCTGTGCCCCATTTACTTGGGGCCCTTGGGTTTGGGGGGCCCCCCCATATCCCTCGCCAGTGGCCCCCATTATTTATGCCCCTCCCTGTGGCCCCCATATGATGCCTGTGCCCCTATATACCTGCCCTGTTGCCCCTATATACCTTCCCTGTGCCCCATATACCTGCATGTGCCCCCATATACCTGCCTGTGGCCCCCATATAACCTGCCTGTGCCCCCATATACCTCCCCTCATTGCCCCCATTATACTGCTCAGTGCCCTTATATACCTGCTTGTGGCCCCCATATACTGCCTCATTGCCCCCCATATACTGCCTCAGTGCCCTTATATACCTGCTTGTGGCCCCCATATACACCCTCAGGGCCCCATATACTGCCACAATGACCCTATATACCTGACTGTGGCAAAATATACTGACCGTGCCCCCTATATACTGCCTTTGGCCCAATATACCTGCCTGTGGCCGCCTATATACTGCCTTCAGTGCCCCCAGAAAAAGCTGCCTTGGCCCTATATACCTGCCTCAATGACCCTATATACCTGCCTGTGGCCCCCATATACTGCCTTTGCCCCCCTAAACCTGCCTGTGGCCCCAATATACTGCCTCAGTGCCTCTATATAACTGCCTCAGTGCTCTTAATACCTGCCTCAGTGCTCCCTATATACTGCCTCAGTGCCCCTATTTCTCCTCAGTGCCCCATAATTCTGGCCTCAGTGTCCCCCCATATACTGCCTGTGGCCCCCATACTACCTGCTGTGGCCCCCATATAACCTGCCTGTAGCCCCATATACCTGCCTTGGCCCATATACTGCTTCAGTGCCCCTATAACCTAACTGAGGGGACTGCTATACCCTAAAATTAAGGAGTTGCTGGAAATGTGAGGATCTAAGATATTTGGTGTCCAAATCCTCAGGGACGAGTATGGCCGGGAGCAATCAGCATGAAGGTGCTGAATACCGTAATGGTAGAAGAAAAGGGAAAGTGAACGACGCTGATACAGAAAAGACGTCTCCGTGAGTTACGTCAATGTAACAGCACGTATGCACTTTTATGTCTGCAGAGTCTAACATACAACTAGTATCTACCACTATATGATTGCCCCTGTATGGCGGTGTATATGTAATCAGGCCTGTGTACAGCTGTAGTCACATGAGGGGACGCTTTCGCGGTTCAGGGGGTCGTGGACTGGCAGGGATTATTTTGATTCCTTAAGTAGAAATAGTTTTTGGTCTTGGTTTTTTGTAGGAGTGTTTTTAGTCACAATCACTTTGTCTGGTAGATTTGCTCCATGTATCTGGATTATTTGGTGACTGTTTATGGTACTTAGTCATATGATGGTTAGAAGTTCTGAAAAAGTAAATTTTGTCATTGTGATTTTTACTGTGCATGACTGCTGAGAGATGGACGGGAATCTGTGATAGGGATGTGCAGAAAATTAGTGGACAGGGAAACAGAAGGTTTTCTCAGTAAAAAAACATCCAGCAGTTCACAATGAGGCAGGAAACAAACACAAAGGGCCCTACAAGAAAAAAAAACACCCTACGAGCCCGGATGTTTTAGGACCCTAGCAACGCCCCTGGTACTTGCTAACAATCATACTGGACTTAC
Source organism: Phyllomedusa bahiana (assembly GCA_025379985.1). NCBI lineage: Eukaryota > Metazoa > Chordata > Amphibia > Anura > Hylidae > Phyllomedusa > Phyllomedusa bahiana. Next base: position 13,931 of record JAODAL010047440.1, read on the forward strand.
TTACTTACTCTCCCGTGATCTAAATGGTCACAGTAGTCACAATATGCTCACAGTATAAATAGTTTCCTCAGAGGTCAAAATGTCTTATAAACTAACACTCAAGGGTATTACTCACTGACTTCTAGGTAAAACAAATTGCACGCGTGGTTGTAGCCGAGCGCTCTGGCCGGCATCACTCAGGCTCCTTCGCATGTACGGCTCATTGGCAGGCACCAGTGACGTCACTAAAGGCTACTAAAGCCTCGCTAGATACAAAGAGATTGCCTACACGTTTTGGAAAGTAATGTTAGTTTATAAGACATTGTGACTCCTAATAATATGCTCATACTGTGATCTTTCCGATTACGGGAGAAAGTAGGTCCATTATGATTGTTAGCAAGCACTAAAACATCAGTGGGAGTTTTAGACTATCGGCATAGCATGAGTTTTTATTTATAATATGCATGTTGCTGTTGTTCAATGTACACTTCTGTCTAGTACCCGTCGGCGTGCAGTGTAGTGCACGTTGAGGTTCAGTGTACATTGAGGCTTAACACTTTTGATGTAACTGAAATAATGCAAAACAATTAGCATAATACACTCAGCACAAACTTAGCAGGCTACTGCTAAGCAGCAAGAAAATAATGATACGCTGCGGGCACAGTATGCGGCAGAGCAAGCAGAATTAAAATCCATTATGAACCAGAGTCCACGGTCTGTGGATAGGGGACGTACCACAATCCAAGCAGCCTTGCTGGCTACATGTCTAAAGGAAAAGGCGGAACAGGCTGCTGCCAAGTGTTACCAGCCTGGATGGTGTGGCGGATGCCTACAGATGGAAATGTGCTGGAGAGGATGTCCTGTTGCCAAGAGGCCCTGGACTCCAAGTCCAAGAAAACCAGAGTCGCTCAGAGGCGTGGATCCGCACATTACTATGGGCAACCAGCCTCCGCTGGCCGCTGCTGTCCAGTGGGAGGAGCTGTATTGGAGCTGCCACCAGCGGAAGATGTATTTATGGTCCTGAATTGCTTACTTTCCCAAGGTCCCTCTTTTATAGAACAAGTCCCTATTTTTAACCCTCTGTCCCTCTTAGCTCTATAATTGTCCCTCATTTTCATTTGGGAAATAGATTTGCGTCAATAAATTGACTATCTTGCTTTATATCATGATTGATGTATACCAAACAAACTTTTTCTATAAGAATTAAAGGGAAAATAGTGAGTTCTTATAATAACAATGGGATTTTTTATAACACTGTTTAATACTAAAATACAAATGCAGTGGGCATTTATCTCTTTTTTTTTGGTCTCTTTTCTTCTGTCATGTCCTTACTTGGACCTGGTTGAGGATCACCAGGTTTGACCTTTACTAAAAATCAGTCCAAAGACTGTCTCTGTAGGATGTTTCTGAAATGTGACATTGTTTGTTCATTCCAGACAATGTTATAATGGCCCCTGGAGTTGTATTCCAAACAAATAGCTGTATGCCAAACAAAATTTTCCAAGTCCAAATAGGAGTTATATCAAGTTCGACTTATTTTAAAGCGGATTTATACCGAGGTACCAATGGATATATACAGCAAAATAAAATATAAACCAAATAACCAAGGTGTGCAAGCTTGGATGTAAAGACCTCAATCCTCCATAGTACAAATGCAAAAAGGCAGCACCATCAAGATAAAAAAAATGGACAATTTAATCATCCAAGTCAATACATGCTATGTTTCAAGCATTTGCTTGAAAATGGCTCCATGGAGGAGTTGAAACGTAGCATCTACTGACTTGGGTGATTAACCCCTTACCGCCGGAGCCAGTTTTGGCGTCTCTGACAGAGCCCCTTTTTTTAAATCTGGCATGTGTCACTTTATGTGAGAATTATTTTTTGACACTCTAACCTATCCATGTGAGTCAGATTGTTTTCTCGTGACACATTGTGCTTTAAGATAGTAAGAAATTTTGGTCCAAAATTGCTTGTTATTTGTGAAAAAAATATCAAGTATCGTGAAAAATTAGAAAATGAACCAATTTCAACTTCAAAAATTTTCTTCTGCTGTAAGACAGATAGTTATTCCACTCAAAATAGTTTATAACCAGCATCTACCCATAAGTCTGCTGTAGGTTGGCATCATTTTTTTTGAAGTCACTTTTTTTTATTTTTTATACGACATTTTGAGGGGCTTAGAAATATTGTATTATTTTTAAAATTATCAAGAAAATTGGCAATATACATTTATTAGGGAGGCAGTCCAGTTCTAACATACTTTGATTGGCCTGGTATGTTTAGATACCCTATAAAGGACATCATCTAAGAAACTACACCCCTTAAAGAATTCAAAACAGCATTTTAGGAAATTAACCATTAATGTTTTCACAGAATTAAAGCAAAGTGGAAGTGAAAATTTAAAAATTCACTTTGTTGAAGATTTTCAATTTTTTTATTCCATTATTCCCTAGTAATACGGTAAATGTGATCAGGGAAAAGCAACTTAATATTGATTCCCCCAGATTCAGTCTGTGTTCATAGATTCCCCATATTGGCACCTAGTGCGCTATTGGCTGCAAACCACAAGCATCCCAGAATAGGAGGAGCACCTACGAACTCTATGGCTAATTTCATTACATTTTATTTAGCGCCATTTCAGGTTTGCGGACACCCTAAGGTGCTAAAACTTAATAAACTCCCCTAAAAAGACCCCATATTGGGAACTACACCCCTTAAGGAATATATCCAGGGGTGTAGTAAGTATATCGACCCCGCAAGTGTGTCACAAATTTTTTTAGCGTTAGGCTGTGAAAATGAAAAAAAATAATTGTTTCCAACAATCTGCAATTTTAGCTGAAACTGTTTAATTTTTACAAGGAATCCTGGTAAAAAAGCCCACAAAATTTTGTTACGCAATTTCTTCCAAATTCGGCAATACCCTACATTTGGGTGTAAACTGTTGTTTGGGCGCATGGCAGGGTGTATAAGGGAGGGAGTGTTATTTGGCTTTTGGAAAGCAGACTTTGGTGGGTGCCATGTCGCATTTGCAAAGCCCCCAGAGTACCAGAACAGGTGAAACCTTCCAGAAGTCGCCCTATTTTGGATTCAGCATTCCTCAGGGATCTCATCTAGGTGCATTTTCGGTGCACAGGTATTCCATAGGGTTTTTTTGCATTGGGACATGAAAATGGCAATTCCGCCATTGTTTTTTGGGCTTCGCTTTTACAGCGTTCGCCGTGCAGTGTAAATGACATGATAACTTTTACTATGAGGTTGGTACAATTGCAATGATATAAATTTTATATAGTTTTTTATGTTTTATTACTTTTACACAATAGAAATAGGTCTATAAAAACTGTGTTTTATGTTGTCCTATTCTGATAGCCATAACTTTTTCAGTTTCCTGTATACGGAGCTGATTATGGTCTTGTTTCTTGCGGGATGAGTTGATGTTTTTATTAGTACCATTATGGGTTGCATAGGATGCTTTGATCACTTTATTAAGGTTTTTGTGAGCCATTTTGAACAAAATACAGTATCCCTTGTAGAGTTTTTTTATTTTTTACAGCGGTCACCGTGCGGTATAAATGACATGCTCGTATTACTCAGCAGGTCGATCCGATTACAGTGATACCCAATTTGTATATTTTTTTTATGTTTTACTGCTTTTACACAATAAAAACACTTATTCAAAAAGGAAAACACGTTTTTGCATCACCGCAGTCTGAGAGCCATAACTTTTTATTTTTCTGTGTATGGAGCTGTGTAAGGGCTTGTTTTTTGCGGGATGAGTCAACATTTTTATTGGTATAATTTTTGGAGGGACAAGACTTTTTGATCAGATTTAAATCCGTTTTTTGGAAGGCCGAGAGAAGATAATACTGCAATCCTAGTAGTGTTTTTTATTTTTATTTTTAACAGCGCTTACCGTGCAATATGCATGACCAGTTAGTTTTACTCTCTGGGTCGACACAATTACGGCAATACCCAGTTTATATAGTTTTTTTGAAGCATTTAAAAAAAAAAAAGTGTTTTATTGTGTAAAAAAATATTTATTACATCGCTATCTCTTGAGAGCCATAACTTTTTTATTTTTCCGTATACAGAGATGTGTAAGGATATTTTTTTGCGGGATGAACTGAAGTTTTAATTGGTACAACGTTGGTGTTTATAGGTGTTTTTGATCTCTTTTTATTCCATTTTATGTGCTGCAGGATGAACAAAAATCTTAATTCTGTGATTGTTTTTTTTTTTTTTTTATGGCGTTCACCGTAGGGGTTTTAATTAACATGCAGATTTATGGGGTTGGGTAGTTACCACGCGGCATACCAAATAGGGGGTACTTTATTTATTTTTGATCTTTTTGGGGCGATTGGCTTTGGAAAAGGGGAAAAAAAAAAAAAAAAAGGGTCTGTGCATGTTTTTTATTTTATTTTTTGTTTTTGTGTTTTACTTTTTTTACTTTTTTTCACTTTTTCACATTTTTTAACTTTTCCCCATGGGGACTGTAACAGCAATCGTCATATTGCTGTTACAGTGGTGACCTTACCACTTTCGCTGTGAAAAGGTCGCCATGGTAACCCCCGATCACCAGCCCACAAGCTTTTGTGGGCATGGTGACATCCCCAGATTCCCGGAGCTTTCAGAAGACCCCGGGGATCGGGTAAGGGGCCACGAGGGGCATCTCTGCCGCTCGCGCGCCGGATCGGGCTACAGGAGTCACCCCTCCTCCCGCACTTCATTATTGCGACCAGACACGAGCGCCAAGACTATCATACGCCATTTGGGGGAAGGGCCTTCCCCTAGGGCGTAGCATCATCCAATATCGGGAAAGGGGTTAAATTATCCCTTTTTTTTGGGGGTGCTGTTTTTTGCATTAAATACAGGGATGCACAAATATGATAAGGGAAGAAAGAGTAGGGGTTTTTCACAGGATTTCCCATAGCTCTATGACAAAGGGGCTAAAACAGCCCAATGCTGGGTCCAAGTGTTCCTAGACCACTGCACTCAACTTCAAAAACCTCCAACCACCAGAACTAACCTATCGAAAGTAGGGAAAGATCCTAGGGGGGTAGACTGTGAAAGGTGGACTTGTAAAGTCAGATGGACTCAGCTGTGTTGCCTGTGGGAATAGACAACTCCAATGTTACTTTCTGTAATACTGAATATACCCATTTAAAATTTTACAATGGGTTTAAAAGTACCCGTATCCCAAAAGTTATGTGGTGATGAAGATTGCTCAGGAAAAAGTGATGTAAATACTTGTATAAAGGAAACGTGCTGTAGGCTAGTATTTTTAGGATGGGAAGAGACCAATATCCATGGACTCTCCCATCCTAACAGTATCAGGCTACGGCTGCTAGTTTTACCTTGGCTGGTTGTGAAAAATAAGAGAACCCCACATCATTCTTTTTATAATTTTTTTCTTTTAATACCTTCAGTAAATGGTCAAAAAATATGCGGGGTTTTCCTTATTTTTAATAACCAGCCAAGACAGAAATGGCAGCTGTAGGCTGATACTATCAGTTTAGGAAGGGGCCATGAATATTGATCTCTTCATACCCTATAGCCACCACAGAAGCAGATAATCCACTTCTGATAATAACCTGGCTCTGGTGCACTGGGTACTAGGGTAATAGTGAGAGGAGGTTAGTGTGAGCCTTGCAATAAACAAAAAACACCATTGACACAAAATCACAGTGATAGTAATGGAGAGGCATCTGTCAGACACCTCTATTACTAACACTAGAATAAAATGGTAAACAGAAGCAACAAAGAACACTTTATTTAAATAAACACTGCCCAACTACATCCTTTGTTGACCATTTTATGAAAGAAATGGATCCAATGCTAGTCTAACATAGGCTAACGAATCCAATGTAGTCCAAAGAGTAAACTTGTAGAAAAATAGAAACACTACAAAAAATATGATAGAACATCATCCAATGGGAAGTTTGCACAGAAGTGGGAAACAGGTAGAGAGTTTCTGGAAAGGTGAGGAAGCTAAAATATTTCAGTGACAATTTCTGCAGACACAACTTGTGGCCTGGAGAAGTCACCATAGCGATCTAGACAGAAAGGAAGAATAAAAGGAAGAGAACAAATCCAATCAGAGAAGACTTCACCTGTTAGTCACCGGTTGTAACTGCACTATAATCATTTATATGGTGTGCAGAGGGGGCTGTGTATAACTGGTAGTCACTAGGTAGTGGTTGCATGTGGTCATAATGGCAGTATTGTTTGGGAATTGTGTAGTGAGTTTTTTTTTAGCAGCAATATGATGGTAAAATGTATGGTATATTTGCTCCACATATACGTGTATTATTCGGTAACTGTATGACTATTAGCTAGAGGTTACCCACTATCGTATATAAATGTGTGGTTTTGAAGAAGCATTCCATTGTTATCTCATAGCAGTGGTGTGAGGAGAAAGAAACTTTAAAAGCAATCTATCACCATTTTTTTTATTACTAATTAAACAAGAAACTGATACATATTCTTTTCTTCTTAGCCTTTTTTTTATTTATTTTTGCAGATTACCTATAAATAATTAAGGGGGCAGACATTTTGCCTGAGCTGGTTTTAACAGCATTTAGAGAGATGCTTTGCAGCAGCTTCATGGACATAGAAGCCTGTGAACTGGAGCAGACCCATTAACTTCTATAGAAGAGTTTTTTGGGCATGCTCTGTCACCTGGGAAGGAGGGAAAAGAGTAAACTGTGACTGTCTCCTATTGTGAATGGTGGATCCTGAGTTATCTACATCGATGTCACCTTTCAATGTAATCCTGCCTGTACTGATAATGAGGATATGGCTGAATAGTATATGGGTACAGTGAACAGTATATAAAATTGTGTGAGAAAGGCCCCATTCACATTTCCCAACGCATACTGCAACAGAACCATAGCAAACTATAGAGCAAAGGTAGACTCTCTTGGACCACGTTTGTTTTATTTTTCATTCATATTCACTTTATGTGCCCTATTTAAGCTGAAGCTATATTTTTTTTTTTAGTTGGTATATAATTTACCTATAAGTAAAATTAAACATTTATGAACAAAATTCAGCTGTGCTGCTAAAATAGGGAATTTTTCAGGTCGGTCCCGGGGGGCAGCACCAATTTTTAAACACCCCCTTTTTGGCATCAAGAAAGTAAACCCAACAATTATGACATTACAGGAGAAACAGGGGGAAGGGTGCTGGGGCCCAGGGGACCTAATATATAGGGGAATATCAGTGACATTTTTGATGTTTACTCCATCTGTGACCAAGACCATTTCTAGGCTAAATCGAACTCAGGGTGGGGAGAAAAAAGTTCCCCTCTTTCCCTTACCTTAACATGTTGCTCTATCTAAAAGTTTTTGAAATCGCCAAAACCCAATTCTGAACCATTTATCCTCCTAACTGGACAGATATTTTCCTTTCCCTTAGAACACGCTGGTTTGAATGCTGTAATACTTTCTCAAACTCTATTATTCTACCACCTTTTTTAACCTTTTTTGCGCTATGTAAAGCCTTATTTCATGTAATTTGTACATCAGATTTTACATTTTTTTTATAATATCAAGGAAAATGGTAAGAAAAATTGTATCACTTTTCCTTCATGGAACTTCATATAAATGTGGTATAATTAGAGATGGGCGAATTTCTCAAAAATTCGATTCGGTCACTTCGCTAATTTTCCGACAAAATTTTTTTTTCGTTATTAGGCCGAATTTTAAAAAAACCCTTTTTCCGCACAAAAATTTAGTTTAAAAAAAAGGGGATTTGGTTGGGTTTTCAAAAGGGGGGGCCTGAATGGGGAAATGTTTTTAAAAAAAAGGGACTTTTGACCCCAAAATTTCCCTAAAATGGCCGGGAAAGGGAAAAAAACCCCCTTTGGGTGTTTGGCCCTTCTTTTGAAAAAAAGGGGGTTGGGGGGGTTCCCCTGGGGAAAATGGAAAAAACGGGGCAAAAAAAAGGGAGGGACTGGGGGCCGCCGGCACTTAAATCCTGCTTCCCTTTTTAAAAAAATTTTCCCCCTTTGGGGGCACTTTTGGGGGGAAAAAATTTGGACCAAAAAACTTTAACGGGGAATTTTGTTAGCCCTGTTTTTAAAATTTTAAAAAAACCCCCCCCGGGGAGGCAAAGATGAAAAAAACAATTTTTGGAGGCCTCCCAAGGGGCCAAACAAAGTGGGGGGTGGGGGATTTTGGGATGGCGTAAAAGCACGGGGGGCGGAAACAAAACCCCCCCAAAGGGGAAAAAAATTTGGGGGGCCACAAATTGACCAAATTCTGGAGGTGCAAAACAGGGGAAGCCACAGAAATGGGGCACAAACTGAGAGGGGATCCCCGGGGCGCAGCATGGTCAGCAGGGGCACAATGCACGGGGGGGGAGGACAGGGCCAGCACCACAGCAGCAGCATAGTCAGACAGTGGCACATGAACAGTGGGGATGTCACGGCAAACAGCACACACATGGGGTCATAGAGTGGCACAAAAAGAGTGTTGGGGTTGGGTGGCAAACCGTCCCCTGGTAAAGATGTGGTAGGCAGAGGGAGAAACTGTCAGCAGATTGGGCACAGGGCGGGTGGCGCATCAAAAAGGGGCTGGGCGGGATTTAAACCCCAACTACGCCTAAGGCATTGTGGTGGAATCCGGCCCGACCACCCTGATTTCTTGACAAAGGCAGTCGTTCCACATTTTCCCGGGGAAACGGGTTTCCTTGGGGGTAACTTGGCCCCCGCCGCACGAACACCCGTTGATGCCACATACGGGCCCCGGGCAGGACACCTTTCCATGCAAACTGGGGAAAATTGCCCAAAAATCCATTTGGCTCCCAAAAGTCCAGCATCTTCTAACGAGGGGGGCAGAGTGCTGTCCAAGTAGGCCAACCCTTTTGGTTCAGGGACTGCCCAGCCCTCTCTCTGTGCTGGCGACTGCCCTCCTCACTAGGGGGTGAAGGAATGCTCATAGGGACTCCAGATTTAGTTCACTGATGGAGCGGGTACGCTCTACCCCCCCCACCTTCCCCACACCCCGGCATAGTACGGAGGGGCTGGGGAACCCCTCGGTCGACCTGTCAGGGGAGGGACGATGTCGCACATAGGAACCCAAACTGTTAGGGAGGTTTCCCTATAGTATTTGAGTTTGTCTTCCCTCCAATAGCGGGGGAAAAAGGCCCCATGTTGGACCGTACGGGGGGTCCATAGGGGGAGCCAATCACCCCCTCTCCCCGATCGACATTCGGTTTGTACAGCCAGCAAATAACATGCTGGGGGCCATCTCCCCAAAATGACCCCGGGGGGGTCCCTGCCCCCATTCCCAAAACTGCCACGGTGCTTGGGGGCATCGCCTCGTTTTCCTCATCCCATCCACCTCCTCCAGCTGCCCCTCTCCTCCCTCTTGCACCTGGGTAAAAATCCACTCTTTTCCCAAACAATGCTTCTGCCCAAGTCTTCCCCTCCTCCTCCATTTCATCCCCACCACTCAGGGGGGCCCGAGATGTAGTCCCACGTCCCCATCCCCCCCAGACAGATTTTTCACATCTGTTCCGGGACAAGCAGTAAGAGTTATTATCCCGTAGCCTGCGACTACAAATAACGTGCCTCCTCGAAGGCCCAAAAAACGGCGGGTTGTCACCAGAGCCCCCGGGGCTGACATCAAAGTTACAAGGGGTCTTCTGTCGCCTGGATCATAAAAAAAACGTTAAGGGCCTTTCTCTTTCATCAGGGGTCCAACAGTGCGGCGGGAAATTCCAGGGGGGGAAACTCGCTTTTCAAGTGTGTTGGGGGGGCCGTTTTGCCGCTGCAAACTCGAGGGGGGGTGTTCCGGGTTTGTACGAAGGAAAAAAGGCAGCACATTTCCCTGGCCATTTTAAATGTTTGAAATCGGGGGAAAACTTCGGGAACCTTTTCACAACCAATTAACCGGGGGCCCTTCAGGGCGCAGGCCATCCCTCCCGGCAGCCCGACACCATGTTCCTCCCATTGCCTACCAGGGGTTCCAAATTTCAGTTGGCGGGGGAGAAAGCCACACATCATTTCTTGCTCAGACGCAGCAGTTCCCCCCCTTGTGACTTCGTTCGCCGGGCACCCAGGTGTAAACTGCGTGGACACGCGGCCCTACACATGTGGTATAAAGGAAAGGTACTTGTGGAGCTGAGAGGGGGTGGGGGTGGGGGGTGGAGAGGCGGGGGTATTGGCGCGGTCAGCATTTGACAACGGGAGGAAAAGCGGGTCTCCTGCCCCAAAGTTTTTGGTGTGCCTGGGCGGGGAACACTTCACCCCGTGGGCCAAAGGGCAGTACGGGCCCCACCGTATTACAGCTCCCAGACGCCCGCGCCGTGCACCTTGGAACAAACCGATAAGCTCAAGGGCGACCCACCTTCTGTTTTTCATATTTTTTGAGTCTGGGTACTGCCTTTTTGGGGAAAAAAAAATTACGGCTTGGAAACTCCCCCTTTGGCCGGCACAAGCCTTTTGTTCCCTGAACGGTGCAAGTCCACCATTTGGAAAGGGGGGCTGCAAATACCAACAACTTGGGCGGGGGCCGGTCACTGTGACCCTTTGGAGGTTGGGGCCATACGTTCCTTTTCAATCGCCTCGCGAACGACTGCTGGGCCCTTATACGAACAGGGGCAGGGGGCCGGAAGATTCAAAGAAAACACTCCCCTTTTGCAAGGTGGGGGAACCTTTGACTGGCTTTCAATGGCATGAGCCACTGGGCGCTGCGCTGCTGCTGTTGCGCGGCGGGAGGATGGGGCCACCACATTGAGCCACGTTTTTTCCGCCACCGGGTGGGGGACGTGCATGTGTTACGCAGGGGCCCTGGGCCAACGTTAGTCCCCCGGGCCCCCTTCATTTTCCCACAGATTCTATAATACCCCCTATTCGGCTCCTCCTGTCTTAGAAAAAAACTGCCACACCCCCGATATCGATTTTACCGGGCCCCGCTCCCCACTGAGTGGCTACTTCCCCCGCTCCCTCGGGCCCCCTGTTCTGCATTTTTTGGACCCCGAAAGGGGTTTTTTTTTCCCCGTGGCCGCTTGTCTCCCACCTCACATGCTGCTTTTCCTGCTGATTTTACGGCCCCAACCCCCACTTCTGGCTGGCTGCTGCCTGACCCGAAACTGACGCCCTCTTTTTCCCACATGATAAGCCCTTGCCTCACCCGGCTCCCAAGTGCGGGCGGTAATCACAATTTGTTTTACGTCACTCTTCCCTCACACCGGCTTGGATGCCGAGGCGACCTCTACAAAAACCTCCATGCCACCTCCCCAATCTATTTCTTTCCCCCCTACTGCAAAAAGCAGGGATATTGGGCCCCATTTCTTCGCTGCCCAATGGCTGACTGCCCCCCTCAAATTGTTCACCTCGTAAATTGGCGTGAGCCCAGACCCATGTGATCTCGGGGAGGGAACCCCGGTGGGACAGAGGCGGGCTGAGGGCAAATGAGGGCCGCTGACCCGCTCCCGGGCCATGCCCAACTTTGGTTGGTCCCCGAAGTTCCCACCGATTTGGCTGGGGGGTCAGATGTCATCTGGGAGGAAGAGGGTGACCTATCAACCAAACAAGAACCCTTGGGTTGCGAACAACACAGGGGCTAATGACACGGGAGTTGTTGGCCTCACCGAGTGACCCCCGCTGCGACTCCCCTTTCTGTTGCGCGACCTGGCCTGTTCCAGGAATGTTTTGCCACTGCCACTCGCAGGTGCGAGCCTCCACCTTCGTCTGACATACTTTTTGTTTTTAAATGTACGAACTGTTTGATGATGATATCTGTAATAAAATTTAAAACCTGTTTTTGATCCAAAAGAACCCGTAACAAGCTTGGGTAACCCTTTGGATATAAATTGCGCTCCCCAAATGGGGAAAATTTACTTGTATGTGCGTTTAAAAAAAAAACCCGTGTTTTTACTAAAGTAAAACACAAACGGCTAATTAACCTTCGGACTGATTAGGGTACAGGGAAAAATTTTTTTAAATTTTGGGGTTTAAAAAGACGGTTTTTTTTTTGTCAACACCCAGCAAAACAAAGCTTAATTAACCCCGGGGTAAATTGCGCCAAAGAATTGAGCCCCCCAAACTATAGCTTTGTAGGGTTACAAAGGTTTTTTTAGACACAAAGGATAATTGTAAATTTAAACCCTTTGCTTTGAATTGGCTACAGGAAAAATTTTTATTTTGCGTTGGGAAAAAAAAGGTTTTTTTGGGGGCACAACACCCAAAACAACGCTTAATTTCCCCCGGATGAAAAATTGGCAATAGAATTGACAGCTAAAAAGAAGTGGGTTTTTTGTATTGTAAAAAGCTGTTTCTTTTAAAAGAATACAACAGGAACTGGCTTAGATCCCACTTGGATATTGAATTATATCAGCTGCATGGGCGCACACTGATTTTTAGATCCAATACCCCAAAAAATTAAATAGAACATTAAAAGGAAAGTCTCTAGACAAGCTGAGACCCCCCACAAAAATCGCTGTATAAAAAATAATTCTTTAGTAAAGTATAGCCCGGCGACCTTCCCCTGAGAGCACAGGGAGGGAGTTGACTCCCGGCTCGCACCCGGACTTATTAAATGCGGGACGTCACAGAATCCCACCGGGCTCTGATTTCTTCACCCGCACATGTCATGCCATGCCCTTCTTCCCCCAGATGCTTTTCCCCTGACGCCAGTGCTCGCAGCCCTTTTTATCAATCAAAAGCACACTTCTTCACCCCAAGTCCCCCAAAATTCGACTTCGTTCCGAACCAATTTTTCCTGAAATTCTAAACGAATTCCACTTCGTTAGAATCGATTCGCCCATCTCTTGGTATAATGTTTTAGGATGGGGCTAAAAGTTTGGGCTGTCCATATTTTATTTCTTAATTTTTTGTCTGTGTGTCTTTATTTTATTTATTTTGCATATTGTGCCCTATATAACTTTCTTTTTTTTTCTGATTTCAGTGTAACAAGGGCGAAATTTTTTACCTCCATTTAGGGAACTACACGGCAAGAGTTTAAAATCCTCCTACCAAAAAAATTTTGACACTTGCGGACCGCATTTTTGGCGCAAATTGGGGGCAAAAGCTGCAGCCCTTTTTTTTATTTTTGTTGGAAAACCCCTAATTAAATCCGACAGAATATACAACATGTTGCATATTCTGCCGGATTTTAAACCCGACGGAAAAAATCTGTGCTGTATAAATAAAGCTTGGATTTTTCTTGCGGCCATGCAACACAGTGTACCATAGATTTTCTCGATTTAATATTTAAATCTGAGGGAAAGCGTGCCGCGTAGACAAGCCTTCAGGGAAAATCAACCCGGAGTCATTTTCAAAGCTGATCTTGTACTAAAATTTTTCTTACCATCCCTTTTTTGGTACAGTTTTTTTTTTGCAGAAATGCACAGCAATTACAGTGGGGAAAAAAGTATTTAATCAGCCACCAATTGTACAAGTTCTTCCACTTAAAAAGAAGAGAGAGGCCGGTAATTGACATCAAGGGAACCTCAAATTGAGAACAAAAGGGAAACAAATCCTAAAATCAATTTTCTGTTTGGGAAAAAATTTATTTGTAAATTATGGGGGAAAATAAGTATTTGGTCACCTACAAACAAGCAAGATTTCTGGCTCTAACAGACCTGTAACTTCTTCTTTAAGAGGCTCCTCTGTCCTCGACTCATTACCTGTAGTAATGGTACCTGTTTGAACTTGCTATCAGTATAAAAGACAACTGTCCACAATCTCAGTCACACTCCAAACTCCACAATGGTGAAGACCAAAGAGCTGTCGATGGACACCAGAAACAAAATTGTAGCCCTGCACCAGGCTGGGAAGACTGAATCTGCAATAGACAAGCAGCCTGGTGTGAAGAAATCAACTGTGGGAGCAATAATTAGAAAATGGAAGACATACAAGACTACTGATAATCTCCCTTGATCTGGGGCTCCACAAAAGATCTCACTCCGTGGGGTCAAAATGATCACAAGAAGGGTGAGCAGAAATCCCAGAACCATACGGGGAGACCTAGTGAATGACCTGCAGAGAGCTGAGACCAACGTAACAAAGGCTACCATCAGTAACGCACTACACCACCAGGGACTCAAATCCTGCAGTGCCAGACGTGTCCCCCTGCTTAAGCCAGTACATGTCCGGGCCCATCTGAAGTTTGCTAAAGAGCATTTGGATGATCCAGAAGAGTAGCGGGAGAATGTTATATGGTCAGATGAAACCAAAGTAGAACTGTTTGTTATAAACACAACTCACCGTGTTTGGAGGAGAGAGAATGCTGAGTTGCATTCAAAGAACACCATACCTACTGTGAAGCATGGTGGTGGCAACATCATGCTTTGGGGATGTTTCTCTGCAAAGGGACCAGGACGACTGATAAGTGTACATGAAAGAATGAATGGGGCCATGTATTGTGAGATTTTGAATGCAAACCTCCCATTAGCAAGGGCATTGAAGATGAAATGTGGCTGGGTCTTTCAGCATGACAATGATCCCAAGTACACTGACAGGGCAACGAAAGAGTGGCTGCTTAAGAAGCATTTCAAGGTCCTGGAGTGGCCTAGCCAGTCTCCAGATCTCAACCCCATGGAAAACCTTTGGAGGGAGTTGAAAGTCCGTGTTGCCCAGTGAAAGCCCCAAAACATCACTGCTCTAGAGGAGATCTGCACGGAGGAATGGGCCAACCTTGTGAAGACGTACAGAAAACATTTGACCTCTGTCATTCCCAACAAATTATATATACAGCAGAAACACAGGGCAGTCAGGCGGCACCGACACACATGACTCACTCCATAAGGATTAATGCCTAATCCAGACACATCGCAAATGCCATCCAATTTCAGTGGTGCTCAGCTTCTAAATAATAAAGTCCCAACGATAATCCAAATGATAGAAAGTATAAGCGGCACTCACCGATCTTCTTCTTTATAAGGCTCTATTGTAAACACTCACATGTAGCGGGATGCTGTAGAACATTGTGCCATGCTTAAATATGCAGAGGGAGCTTGGTTTGGTCTTCATACAATGTTGTGTTTTAGTATGACACGCACATGACTGCCACCGCTCTTAGAATCGCTTCACTATAAAATTCCCTGGGCACTTAAGAGGGCAAAACTGACCAAAAAAACTGAAGCGGGAATGTTGCCTGATAAAGTCATGCCAGAGAAAGCTGGAAAAAAACAAGCTGAGAGCTCAGGTGGCAACATTAGTGACAGAGTGTGGAGGTGACGGCGGCAGCCACAGCAGCATGAGGTCAGACAGTGGCACAATGACATTCTGGAGGTGGCAAAAACAGGAGTAGGCCACAGAGTGGCACAATGACACAGTGTGTGGAGGTCACGGCAGCAGCAGCATGTGGTCAGCCAGTGGCACAATGAAAGAGTGTGTAGGTCACGGCATCATCCACAGCAGCAGCATGTGGTCAGACAGTGGCACAATGACACAGTGTGTAGGTCACAGCAGCAGCCACAGCAGCAGCATGAGGTCAGACAGTGGCACAATGACACAGTGTGTAGGTCACGGCGGCAGCCACAGCAGCATAAGGTCAGACAGTGGCACAATGACATTCTGGAGGTGGCAAAAACTGAAGTAGGCCACAGAGTGGCACAATGACACAGTGTGGAGGTCACGGAAGCAGCAGCATTAGGTCAGACAGTGGCACAATGACAGAGTGTGTAGGTCACAGCAGCAGCCACAGCAGCAGCATGAGGTCAGACAGTGGCACAATGACACAGTGTGTAGGTCACGGCAGCAGCCACAGCAGCAGCATGAGGTCAGACAGTGGCACAATGACACAGTGTGTAGGTCACGGCAGCAGCCACAGCAGCAGCATGAGGTCAGACAGTGGCCCAATGACATTCTGGAGGTGGCAAAAACAGGAGTAGGCCACAGAGTGGGACAATTACACATGTGTAGGTCACGACAGCAGCCACAGCAGCAGCATGAGGTCAGACAGTGGCACAATGACATTCTGGAGGTGGCACAAACAGGAGAAGGCCACAGAGTGGGACACTGACACAGTGTGGAGGTCACGGCAGCAGCCCAGCAGCACATGGGAGGT